>VCRD01001797.1:50057-105746 GCA_006783055.1 Trinorchestia longiramus
TTCTATCAACCGTAATTGTAGTTACCATTTCCCTCAGAAGGGAGCCGCGTCCCCTCGGATTCCAGCTGTTTCTTCTGATATATTCACTATTATCCTCTTTTAATTCTCTCACTTATAGTTATTCTTTCAAAGTTATCATACCCTTGTTTTTCGTTATTATAATACCCTCGGTTTTCGTTGTTATCGTACTCTCCGTTTCGTTATTATAATACCCTCGGTTTTCGTTGTTATCGTACTCTCCGTTTTCTTTATTATAATACCCTCGGTTTTCGTTGTTATCGTACTCTCCGTTTTCGTTATTATAATACCCTCGGTTTTCGTTGTTATCTTACTCTCGCTTTTTGTTGTTATCTTACTCTCGCTTTTTGTTGTTATCGTACCCTCGGTTTTTGTTGTTATCATACCCTCGGTTTTTGACGTTATCATACCCTCGGTTTTTGACGTTGTCATAGTACTCTTAATTTTTCTTGTTAACATATCTTTGCCTTTTGTAATTAACGTATTTTCACTTATCATAATTATTGCACCCGTATTCTTCATTTGGGGATGCTCCCCCTAGCTTTTTATAAATCTCTTACTGTCGAATTCCTTTCTCAGTTTTCTCCCTCGTTACTTCTCAAACCCGTTAATTTTGTTACTGCACAGTACGTTAACTTTACGGTTTTATTTACTTCTCTAAATTAACCGGAAGCTTCTTCATGCTTTCCGTAATGTTCTCCTAATCTTTAATCGTACTTAGTATTCCTCTTCTTAAGTGCAATTCGTTTAATACTACTCGTCATTCTCTTCAATTGTTTCACTTGCTCTCGCTTCCCTGCCCAATACTGCGCTCTCGTGTCCAAGCGCACCATTGCCGCGGTGTCTGTAATTGGTTCCTGCTTAATTGCTTCCATTCGTTACCATTGCCGTCTGTGACGCCTTCCCATCTACCGTAGAGTGCTGCCCAACTGCTCTGTTCCGCGCGCTACCAGCCCAGCTCTAACTGTGTACTGGAACTGCACTCCAACACCCAAGGGCCTGCGTCGATGGTGCTTTGCGCTCTCTTATCTCCGACACCCTGACCAATGCTTGTCTAGCGTCTAAACTGAAATGCTTCCTTGTCTGCCAAAAACGTAAAAAACCACCTTTACTTGTAGTAGGAGCCTGTAACCAATTCGATCAAAAAGTTTCCTTGCACTTAGAGGCAGAATATTTCAGTTGTTTGAAGTCGTTTCAAAAATGGTGAAAAGTTTTCAAGATCTGAACTTTGGATGTTTTGATCTACAAACGAACTCGAACTTCGACAACATCAATGTATTGCTCATGCTTACGGTATTGATAAATTATTTCGAGACCCTGTCACCACGCGTGTTGAAAATTTCTCAAATGGAATGGTTCTACAACTTTTATTCGTTAATACAGAATTCGTTCGATCACCATTTCAACTTCGACTATCTTTTAAATGGTCTACTTACCACGCACTTCATTGATGTTTTGGGATGAGGCACATTTGATTTTGTGAAAAGCGCAAGGACAATATGATTTAAGTGCAGATTTATGGCATGACATATAATGAAAAATTTGCTCTTTAGAAGAGGAAGTTAATCATAGACAGCATATTTTTGCCCTACCATCATTTCTTCTGTTGCATTTGATCAATCATCGATTGAAGAAGTAGTTTACATTTCACCCAAGCTTTAAGCGTTATTGGAGATCTTCCTGTTTCAAAAAAATTGTGTAAGAACTCATTTAATCTGTAATTATTTTGAATTATTGACCTCTCCAAATAGAGGGCAGTCATAAAACCTACCTTGCTTTCTTTACCTTTTCATAGTCGAATTTATGTCTTAAAAACGATATCCATTAAGCTAAATGAAATCTAAAAAATAGTTTTATAATTTGAAGAGTTTAAAGTGAATGCTTCTATTGTGGACATGAAATTTGCACGTGTTTCGAATTATTCAGGATTTTACGATTTTCTAAATGTGCAAGTGGTTGTGGAATATTTTTTCCTTATAATTTTTCAACACAACCGAACATTTTCATTCGACTACATTATGTGTTTATCTACTTGAATAATTTTTCAATCTTTGGTAACGTATTTTGAATGATTCGATTATAATATCGTGTACTAGAATTTCAGACATGAACGATTCAATGAATACATTCAATATTGGAAACAGCAGTTAATGGGAGAATTAATGACAGTTAAGCCGGAGCTTCAGACTCTGTGGCATTCGAGTATCTTCACTGACTAGTTTTGCTTACTTTCATTTATTTCATGCGCCAAAAGGAGCAATATAACAAACCTCGTGCAAAATTACTTCAGTTTCATGAGCATTACTGAGGATCAAACTCTCAGGTCACTGATTCTGAAACAGATTTCAATTAACGAGAGGATGTGCAATATTGCTACGTTAGCAAATTTTTGATATCAGTGCTGTAGCGTTATTCCTGCACTTTTTCTATTATTCATGCTTTTATTTTGGACACAGTCCTTCTTCAAGCAATGGTATGGAAAGATAACCATCTTTCTTCTTACAGTAAGAATTAATTTGTGAGTTTATTGATTTGTACTATTATGTTAGTGATGACCTGCTGCGCAATCATCGTTTATTTTGTGTTACTGATGGATTGATATTAATATTTTGACTTATCAGGTTTTCCCCGTATTCACAACTCGAGTTTTCTAGGAAATTAATAATGAGCTTCTTCAGTAGCATATTGAATAGTGGTTCGAGGTTTAATGAAACTGGACTGCTTGATACCTTTCGCATGACACCTTTTGTCTTTCTTAAATCTTTTCTATTGTGCGTAGTCTCACTTTCATTAAAAGAATGCCTACGACCATTAGGTTTTGAAAAATAGAGAAGCGTTTTTGCGCACGTCTCTCAATTCATTTCAGGAACACTCTAGTAATCGCCAGCTTGCTCTGTTTGAAGATTGCCTTTGATCATCAACTTGCACGTGGTTTAATGATACTGTGTCAATATCCTGACCAATAAAAGTTACAGCTCCGCTTTGCTTCCCATTGCATTGCCTCGACATTGCGTAAACTTCGTAGAACACATTTTCTTTGTACAGATCCGATATTCCTGCATTGTTAGTCGGTGTCTCGTGTTCGTGCATTTACATGGCTGGTTCAGTGACCCCTGACACCGCCGTTCATTCTGAGTTGCTAATATTGATTGCATAATAATCTGCTTTTGTTAAGAGAGTTTCTAACTAATGCTCGCAAATCCAGGACGAACGCTGGTGTGTAAAAAACTCGAACGGACGAACAAATAATCATAAGAATTTATTTATGTTCAGTACCGTGCGTGAGCCTATTTGCAATCTCGCTGGTGATCAAAACTATGACGCTGTCTACTGTAATTTCTACATCACTGCGTTTCTATCCGGCGTAAGTTCGCCAACTTGAGGGAGTGAGGGTTCGAATTTTATATCACTTTCGAATGCATTAGTTTTCTGATTTGATCGGTATAATTTTACCTTTTTCTGCTGTATCACTGATGATAGCCTGCGCATGTTTAATTCTAAATGAAACAACTCCGTTTTTTAAACTTTGAATTTGTTTGGAGAGTGAGTCGCCTCATGCATTCCTGTGTGCACATGTATTATTTATCGTGTAAAGCTAACATGTCATACGTGGTACTTTATTACACAAAATTATATTTTGTACCAGGGCTCGTCCTTTTATTTTGTATAATCTGAATGAGGGAGAGTATTCCGTGCATGGTGTGCACTCGTATATTCTATACAGCTAAAAATGAGCGGCTAATTATAGGAACGCTTATTTTAAAAAAAATCACTCAATATCTCCACCTTGTGTGCAGTCCATACTTTTCTTAAGTTTTACGCGAATGAACACACACGAACATATAATAATTCCACTCGCGAATCATTTATTCTAGATTCGTAGCTGTTACGATCGCTTGAAGTACTCTCAAGTTTTTGAAAATGGGCAAACTTTGGCCTCGGAGGAACGTCAACGAATATATTAACGCACAATTGGTGTTCACATGCGTTCCCTGTTGCGGGAGAGGAGCAAGTTTTGTGGAGCTGACAAAGAGGATTTTCAACTTCCTGCCCTTGGGATGAGAGTTTCATTTATGCAGCACTTCTCCTCAGGGAATACTTTAATGGCGTCAGTATTCGTCTGCTCACCTTAGGATTTTATTGTCTTCAGAATTTGTCTGAATTTGCCTGGAGAGAGTCTTAATGTGAGTTATGGCTTAATTTCCGTAGTTACGTCTCATTTTAATTGGCCTTCCATTTCTCTCAAGTGCTGTATCCAAATCGTCATTGTGCAACCCCTTGGGCAAACGTCTTCTTATTTCAGCCAACCTTTTTTCTTTCCGCTTAGTTATCTGTTTTGAGGCGTGTTTCATGTGCTGCCGTGTATCCAGGACTGTCAGAAAAGCATAAAAATTGGTTCCTGCTCTTTGAGAAATTGGTCCCCGTGACCTGCAAGTAGAATATAGCAGTCGACTTTACTCCGACGGAATCGAGGGAAAGCGAATGCTATAGTGCAAATGCAGTGCCAGGGATTTTCAAAAGATCTAACATTGTACTTCTAATGTTCAGTAATTGTTAGTCATGATTGAACAATATAAACAATTAACTTTAACGTTCCATTCATTTTTTTAGATCAGAATTTAATACTGACAACTTTTTCTCAAATAAATTTCCAAGTATGCATAGGTTGAGTTCACGACATCATCATTCGTTCATTATGTTGCATTATAATTTTGCTCGATTAAATGTGATGTAAAAAACAAGCAAATTTTTAATTGTTTCAATTGGTTGTTGTGTTGTTTTTAATAACTTTTAGATCCAATTCTAGTTTGTCTGATATCTACGGTATGAGTGGATCATATTCCATGATTTTATTCACATTTTTATCTAGTTTTTAGGGTCGTGGGGCCTTCACTTCCAAGCAAGATTGTTCTTGTAGCAAAACTGGTTGCTCATCGCTTTGCAGCTTGTAGCGTCTCAGTGTTTTATCGATCTGAATATGTTTTATGTTGTTACTAGCTTGGTATGTAGCCCAGTAAGTAAGCCATTACGACCCATGATCTGGCCGACAAGGATTACCGCGTTTGTATGGAGGGTTAAAACCCATTCTCACTGCTGGTATGGGCTTCATCTCTCCGACCACTACAAATCCCAGTAGGGGCTCTGAGGTGTAATAACCCTTAACTGTCTGCGCCAAATTGTGTTGTGCTCATCTCCTGCTTTATGAACCTTTATGGTCATTCTCACAACTACTTCGTTTACGACCTCGTGTATGAACTAAAATTTAGTAGAAAACTTCGTCACTCTAATGAGAGCGGAAGAAAAGTACATCCATTGTATGCCACTTACGTGCTTTTATTATTATGGACTGATTAAACAAAATAAAATTATTTTTGAATGAAACTTGCATATTTTGAAATATTTGCTTGAATAACACTGGCGATAAAAAAATAGTCGAGTATACATACATTGCGTAGCTTTTTACCTTACGAGGATGCCCACTGTTGAACTTCAATGACGAAGACTCTTTATTTGGACATTTATCTGGGTGCATTTTATAAGTAAAACGCTACCAGTTCAATCACACCTTTCATGAATATCGGAATTCATCGTTAATGTTATCGATTTTAGAGTTGGATATCGGATTGATTTACTCATGAACGAATGTTTTGAGATGAAAGGGTTCATGTGTTTAAGAGCATTAGCTCTGCTTTTGAGATGCTTGTTATTTTGCGTGCGGCTCTGCCGGTCTGAGGTAGCTGCTAGAAGCTTCGGTCCACATTTCCCGATTAGGTTTCCGAAGCTGATTTGGCTCTTGTCTCGCCCTCCGATGATGATGGACGCGTTTCACGATGGACGGATAATGAAGCAATCTATTTGCTGCTTTTCCTCTCACTATTCGATCTTGAAAAATTAGAGCTCGCCTCTTGAAAATGCCTACGAATGGCGGTCCTGCAAATATTCCTTGTACAACAAATTTTTTAACTCACTTTGCAGCGCCGTCTTGAGTTATTGCAGTTGTGGTCGGTTGACGGTTTTTGCATGCCTGTCTTTGCCGTCATATTTCATCCCAGTGAAAACTTTTAGGCGAGGAACTCTTGCTGCAGGTCCTTACAATTTTCTAGTGCCTAATGTTGGCATTTTTACACCTCGTGTTAAAAGTGTGTCTGTACTTTTATTTCAAATGCTGGCGAAGTTTAGTTTTATAATAAATTCAACGTTTCGTGACTAGGAACTTTCACTGTCAGTTTATCTTCTCAGTACTTGAAGTTTTCCTTGATCTTGTTTTCATATAGTTGTAAAGCATTGATAACCTGGGAAAAATCAGTATTAAGAAATAACTTTCTCTTTTGTAATTGGAAACTTTTAAATTTTTATTTTTGCAACTATGTTATATATTATCTCTTTAATGTATGGCTACTGTAAGCTACACCCAGCTAGCCAAAAGACCTGCAAATTTTTTTAATGGTGGATTGGCAACATTGGAAAATAAAACCGTGAGACACTTTCGTATCTCGTGGGTCTATACAGTTTTACCTCAGCATTTTCTCTCTCCTGTAGTTACTTTCTGAAGATACTGCACTGTTTTTAAAACGATGTAATGTAAAAAATGTAAATAAGCGTAACGTAATATAAAATTTAATAAATGATAGTTGTTATTCTTACGAGGCTCTTTTTTTAATGGATGACTAGAGTATTTGTTTATGTCAAGGACTGCACTAGGAGTGGCAAGTGCCGTACTAGTGAGAGAATGTCCGTTTTGGCCATCACTGTCATGGCAGACGCTGCACCTGCACCTAAGTTTCACTTTCTCTGTGTTAACACCTCACTACATATGAATCGTCTGCTCAGCGTTATCATTTCAGCCGTAAGCGCAGAAAAGACTTGAATGTTTTGGGTTTCTGTAGACTTACCGACGTCAGTTGGTTGAAAATCCAACAGCCATAACTTGGCCATGAAGTAGTTGGCATTTCCATGGAGTGAAATTTTAACGCCGGTAATTGTTGAGCCATACGCCAGGAAGCAATATAGAGCGAGTTTTTAGCCGAGGTCAATTTAAATCTCGTGAATTGTACTTCTGAATTCTTTTAAAAACCTAAAAATATGCGTGAAGGCTTGTGAAAATTGCGTGTGCATTTACTCTCCGTCGGAAAAGTATATTTTCATCGTTTATAAGCTATAGCATGGGAATAAAACATGTTCAATGAAAATGCTGACGTCTTCTTCCTCGATGTAGAGCTTGTGTGTAAACGGTGAGGGAAATTCAGTGATTTAAGAACGTATGGCTCTTCAGTCAGACTTGAGAAAAGTATGATATAAAACTCAAATTTCCAATGGCAGATTTTTTTTTCGATAACGACTTTTTTCTCACGAGTATCTTGGAGTGGCTTCGGGGCCAGGAAAATTTTCCTCGCAGGAGCGCACTTCTGTCAGTGTTTGCTCGTGGCGTAGTTTTGTCTCCTTGGTTCCCTGATATTGTGCCTTAAGGGAACAAAAACCTGCTCGTATCATTAGGTACAGGTTAATAACTCAAGTTATTATATTTTATGGGCACTTTCCGTGCTAAGAAATTTCTCTCGATCAACACCCTTAGCCGCAAGAATATCGCAAACAAACTGAGATCAAACTTTTGTCAAGATCCATGGTCTCTTTCCTGACAACCTAATGGCAAGCGTCGCTTGCGTGGCATTCGCTAGCGCAGAAGATCAAACGCTGTTGGGAATTTTTTCTTTTTAAAACGCTTTATGAGGCAAGCATCTTCCCTCTTTATAATACTCAGTGTACCGTAGTTTCCTCTGTTAATACTTCTATTTCGAATGTTTAATTGATTGCTAAGTGACGTTAGAACATTCACTTCAATTTATCACAAAAATAACTGTGCGAATTTTTTATTTGAGGCGTGAAATACTACGTTTTTTAAAATTCAATTTATTCAATATTTTTATCTAAAAGTATTATTGGCTTGTCTTCGCTTCTATTTATTTTTCATTTCACATACTTTGTGTTTTTCAATCTTACGTAGCCACTCTGTCGATCGTAATGGGTTGTGCTAAACGAGAAAATAATACTACTAATTCAGTGCTGAGTTTAACTATACTGTATCTGGAAATATCACTATGGAAATTATGGTTACATTGAAAATTTATTCAAAACATATAGTTGGAATGATTATATTTACTGCAGGTAATAAATATATTTAGAACCCATTGGATCATCAGTAAATGTACAGACCATTGCGATAACAGCACTTCGCGATTGTTTAGAATCGATCTGTGTTTGAATAAATTACAGTATTTACTGGTCGGTTGCATGCGAGGTTCTGTGACTGTATCAGCCCCATGCCGACAGTGAGCCACTAGGGCTGAAGGTTCTCATGGATGCTTGTTTGCATTCGCTGATGGTTTCCCAATATAGCCGTGGAGTGTCAAATGATGAGGGCTTTGTTGCGATTGTGCTGATTTGGGAGCTGTGTCCCTACTTCTGCTGCTGTTATTGATGAGACATCAGCGCTCTCCGAGCTCATGATGAATCGAGGACCCTCAGTGGCGTAGGGATGTGGAGCTCTGAGCTCAGTGATGGGGGATGCTAAGTGCATGGTATGGCATGGGTGAGGATATGGAATGTCCCCTCATTTAGCGGAAATGCAAAGACCAGTTCGTTTGGCGAAGATCTGGAGCTCCGGCTTTGCTGGCTAGAAAATGGAGTGACATATATCACTGATTTTTTTGCTCGAAAATGGAGTACAAAGAAGTCTGGGGTAAATAACTGTTGTATTAACTGTTATGGCTGCAAAATAAAGTACTAGCCGTGCTGACTGGGATGAATAGATCTGAGAATGCTAACTAAAACGTGAAAGTTCAATCTACGTATAACCAGGGTTGAGAATTATTGCGTGATAAAACAGGACACATCCCATTCGCTTGTAAATGCAGTGCTATAACTTTATTTAAGCACCTAATCTTCTGTAAATACTGGTGCATTTCACAAGATATATTTTAATAGTACTTAATTTCAAAGGCTCCTTCGTATGAGAACATTTATTTGCAACCTATCCTTATTTCACGTTATATTCTGGTTGAACATTTGAAGTCTATTAAGTGCCAAGAAATAGTCACGTTAATGCTACAGTTGGCGAGGGCCTAGCATTTTTATTTGTTTGTGATTTAAGAACAGATGCTTCTACGTAGAATTCTCTGCATGATTATTCAACGTGGGAAGAGATTGGCCCTGCTGGGGACTGCGGAATGTTGCTCCAGCTGGGAGCTTGATGGCGTGTGTCTACCGAGAACATTATTTGTTTTTGTGGTACCATCTGAGCAGCAAATGACTGCAGTTCGGGGTTTTTAGTGTTGAATGCGCACACGACAAGTTTTATATCTGCGCATCACTAGACAGAATCAAAATCAGAATTTTGATTTTCGTTTTTGATCACAGGATAGAATACTTTCCTTGCATTGTTTCTGGCAAAACTAAATGCCACGCGTTCTTCTGAGTCAAAACTAATTGTTGTGTTAACTTATGAGGGGCTTTTATGATTGTGTAACCGACTTGAATCAACTACCTGTAACGATGGTTTAATCTCCCATATTTGCTTTACTTCTACTGAAATCGCTTTCACAATTATACGGTTTTCAAAACGCCATTCATGTTTCAAGCAAAACCTTCCGAAGAGTTGTGTTAGACAATAAATCAAGGCTGAAAATAAAACTATTCTCGTACTGCTGACAAAGCTTGGAAGATTTGACTGTCTTAGAATGGCCCATCAACTTCTGCATTTGGAGGAGAGCAAACAAAGCATTACAAACAAGGAAAGTGAGCCTACCACCTCACTCGAATGAGCATACAAAAAACTCCCTTAACCGAAACTGCTTACTCACAGTTGGGTAGGAGGAATGCACGTACTCTTTTGAATATTTTCAGCTAGTTCTGGAGACAATCCCATTACAGTAGTATAACTTTGAGGAGCTTCACAAAGGCGGTATATTAGGGAAGTGTTCCATGAGACGTCCACTCCGTAGGTCCATGAATTTTTAGTCGCAAGTTTGGTTGGACGTAATCAAAATACACTAAGCTGCGAATTGTGCAGTATTCAGCGTGTTATCTGTTTCGACTTGCACCCGCTTGTAATTAGGGTTGCTAAAATTTCGACTTTTGCTCTCGGAATTATTGAGCTCTTTTCCATTTTTTCACACGCCGCAATATCTGCAAACTCATTGAATTGTATAGGGAATCAAAATTCTTGAAGGTCACTAATGCTTCGTAGAAGTTTCCGTTCAATACTGATTGAACTGCTTGTTCAGTGCACGTTTTATAAAATATAACAGATAAATTACTGATAGTACAATAATGAATTTTGAATTTTCCTATTATCGCTATCGAAGCCACTCTACAATGAGAGTGTACTCGTATTACGGATGGAGATATTTCCTTGTTTTCTGGATTTTGAAGTTTAGCTGGTGATTATAGAAAATCATCGAGTCTGTAGAAGTCTTTGCAATTTAAACTGTTCTAGTGACTCATTAACTTGAAAAAGCTGTGTAGAATCTATGCGAGTTTACCATCGTTAAGAATACGCGCTCATCTAACGATTATTAAACCAGTTAACTCGAATAAATTACAGGAGGTAAAGGATTGCTACATAAAGAATTGTACCATGGATTTTAAAGTGTGATTCTGTCCCGGCCGAATAATTTCAATAAAGTTTTATGTTTTAAATTTTTCATTAGGCAGAGTCCATCGACTAGTTTTATTTTAGTCGTCGCTTCTGCGTGCCGCTGTGGAGAATTTCACAACTGTTTCATCCTTCAAAAGAAATTCATTTCCGGCAGTTTTGATTCCCATCGTTGTTAGCGTCGCAGCCAGATTGGAACATCTGGCCCTGATTTCCTGACCTGATCGAGCGTGTCCGTCGCATTAAATTAACTGTCGCAGCGTTGAGGTGAAGGCCAAGGCTCCTGCCACTGTCCTAATGAGGTATTCCTCGCAGTTCTGCGTGGCTGCATTCAATTTCTGGTGACGGCTTCATGAACATCTCTAGAATTACTCCCTTTTATCAAGCTGCATCTTCAATGCCTGTGGAGACTCGTGCTTATATTCTACGGGAGATGTGTTCCTATTACGAGCCTTGTATCTCGCATCTCGTATATTTATTCTATCCGGTCGCCAGTTTTCGTATGTGCATTCTTAAAACTAAGGCGTCAGCAGGAGCATTTTGTTCCTGATCTGCTCTGTTTCAACTGTGTGAGGTTCGAGGGTTCTCAATGGCTTTCATGTCGTTCATGTATGATGATGCACATTACTTGTAGAATAGAATAGAATAGAATTAGGCTATAGGAACGAACCTTCTGGCCCATTCTTGGGTCGGATAATTACTTCGATAATTATTCGGTTGTATACCCAAGTCCCATGCCGTATTTCTAGCCGCGTCAACCATGTCGGCAGCGGGATTCGAACCCGGGTCTTTCCGCTCGCAAGCCGATTCGCTCACCAGTCGACCAAGCTGGTGAGCTGGTAGGTCTAATAACTGTTTAATTTGTGGTTTCCCTTTCGTATTGTAAAAAAGTGTGTATACTAATAGAGCATCATGTATTGGAAATTCGAATTGGAAAGATCCCAATCCCAATTCGAAAAATTGGGATTGAAAAACCAGATCCTCAAAAATTTCAAAACGAACTTCACAAAGACAGCTATGTAGCGAAGTGCTGCAGATTTAGGAACGTTCGTATGGGCTTCATTGTCAGGTGGATTTTTTCCAATTTTTCTTCATTGCTGAGGTATAGCTTACATGGATTGTGGAAGAAGTCTCGTTTGGAAAAAATATTTTCCAGGCTCCAAATGTATGTCTCACGCTTGCATTCAATTTTTATTTCACTCACCGGTTCAGTGTAAGCTCTTCCTCAGGGGAGTGAGCTGGAGATTGTCCGTAGCACATGGAGGATTTGGGCTCCCCTAGGTAAACGTAGGATTACTGAACTACGCTCGAGAGGATATGCTGATAGTATGATAGGTGTAGAAAATATCACATTGGAACTTGGGGAAATAGTTCTCAAAATCCAACGTTGCATATCCCGTATATCAACTTCATAGGACATAAACAGTTATTTTCTTTCTACTTTCTTTCCTTTCTTGGTGCATCCCGAGCTACTGAAAGCGATATCAGTAAGACATGTTACGGTAGCCTGCTGATGGTTTAGTTTTTGGAGATATAATCTCACTTTCTCCCTCTCATACGGGGGGGGGGGAGGAGGGCGTACCGTGCAATCTACCTTATTCACAAATATTTTTGTTTTTGTTTCTTCATGCATCTCAAATCACCGTTTTGTCTCTTCGAGATGGTTATACTTTTTCTTGAGTTATGTGCTATTTTCGATATTTTTGGATACCAAAAGATTACTACCGTGTGGTACTCCTAAATTTTCTCTGAATTTGTGTTGTGAATGCCGTATTTATGTCAATCGGTAGTGAAAGTTTGAACGTAATTAAGTAATTTTATATTCTAACGCTAATATAACGACTACACTGTAACCTTGCTGAATTAATAGCCTCATGAATAAGTAATTTCTCTTTGAGTAATTGTTACGCGACTTTAAAAATAACAATTCCTGTACTGTATACAAGAAAGTAAAGTAGAATATGTTCAAAAACTTGCCAAACTATACAGTGTAATGCACTTGACCTGTGAAACAATTGCTGTGTTGCAGCAATTATTTTATGTTTTAAACACAGTCTATGAGCAAGTTACTTTAAAATCTCTCAAGCTTCCAGAGTCCAAAGCTGAAAATGTGCTTACGGAAATTCTTATTTGCGATGGGTTCTGGCGGCGCTTCATATAATCCAATGAACACGGCTAACTTCGACTCCAAATAGAGGAATAATGTTAGAGCAAACTGAGCCAAATAGTTGCTTCTTTCACCTGCGTCTCGCGGTCTGCCTCTCACCGCTCTCAGAATACAAACAAAGGCGGCGGCGAGCGCGCTCCGCTAGCTTTATGAATTGGGGCGTCTGCACCATAAAACTTTGGATTATTTTCTCTGCTTTTTGTTTGTTTGTCTGTTCATAGTAGGGAGAAAAGTTAGTGAAGGTTCTCTCAAGATTTTTTACTTTTTATTTGAAGTGAACTTACACTATTTCCGTTCTCCTACTTTCTTTCATGGTCGATTAGTTGCATATGTGTACGAGTAACGTGTGCTGTGGGCGTGACATGCAATTGATTTTTATTTACATCTTGTAATTGGCTCATGGAATTTTACATGAATCGTTGGAGATAAAAATGTTGTTGTTAAACTAAAAGGCTTGTGCATATTTTAGTTGCTTTACACTTTCGGTACGAATGAGAAAGATTGACTTACTCTTTAATCTCTCTAGAATATTCTGATATTTCAGAATTTGCTCGCCTGAAACTTTTTCTTTTTCTTTTAAAATGGAGTATCGTTTTCTTTGGAATATTTTTTTAGTAACACATGAAGAAATTGTTCGTAAAGTGAGTTTTTGAGGGGAAGCATTGTTTTCTGTTATTCCACACGTAAAGTTGTTTTCGAAAAAAAATTTGATATAATGTTTCCCCGCATTTTTGCTCAGATGTTCAATGCGAATACATCACTTCACTGCTTTTAGAGTAGCTATGAAGAATATTTTTATTCCTTCAACATAAATGAAGTTATATTCATTATTATATGTAAGAAATTCAACTTCACGTGATTTGTGTATGCTAATTGATTCTTATTGGGGCGTTGTTGTTATTCACTAACTCCTTGCCTGGAAACAAAGCCTCGAGCTTCATTCTCGTGTGAGAAATGTGCTCAATTGAGGGATACACAATTTCCGGATGTCTGGAAATGGTGAAGCAAATTGTTGCGCTCCTTCCAGAGATCAAATCGAGGGGAAAGTCAGCGTGCTGTTTGTGAGCTGCTCTCATTAGTTTTCTTGCGACCGGGAGCAGATGAACAGCCACTGACACAGTCTCAGTTCAGAATAATGGTCGTATTCATTTCTATGCAAATGAGTGTTCCGGGATTTAATAGAATATTAATCATAGTATAAACGTCGGTGTTTATGTTGCTTGCAATGTGTGTGTATACTTGCATTCACTTCTACTTTATTTATTATTCAATTCGCATGAAATCTTTTTCCATTAAGTTACAAGAGTTCGCAACATCACAAAAGCTTGGAGATAAATTGAGTCAAGTGCTGCGACGAGAAATGTTTTTCATTCTTTAAAAAAGCGCGAGCCTAGCCTATGATTCTTTTTTTTTGCTTCTGACCCCTGCCTGCTGTGGCGGTTGAGCTGTCAGATCTCATTCGGTTAGCAGAAATACTGCTTTTTATTGCAAAACCTCGTATAAAATGAGTAATTTTAAAATATTCGGTGGAGTAGTTTCCTACATATGAGATTTTAAGAATTTGTTTGTATTTTTTAAATTAATTTTTTTTTATTATTTTTACCTTGATCATTTATGTCTAATTGATGGTAGATTGTTTTCACTTGACAAGTTTTCTACATCGGTAATGGATCAATCAGTATTTTAAAATTGACTTTTGAAACGTGTTATTGTCGATGAACAACTTCTCGGAACTTAAAAAGATCATTCGTGTCTTTCTATACGGGTATTTGTTTCGTACTGTTCGAACTTTCCTCTTTTATTGAAAATGAGTTAGTCCTGCTTGCATTAGTTACGTGTAAAAATTCTTTGAAGTTGCAGAATCGTTATTCAGGCCTCCTGAATTAAGCGGCGTTTGAACGTCCGACTCCGACCCTTCTCAGTCATCTTGAAGTGTACCAAGCCTGACTACTCAATCTCAAATTTTTGGAAAAGATTTCCTCTATGTCTCTATCTTAGACTCCACAAATTTGTGGCGTCCGATTCCCGGAACCTCGCAATGACTCAGACTTTACGGGTCATGCCATCGATTTATGGTATTCATATCTACTATTTTTTCGATGGAGACTTAGACTTGGAGGATTTAAATGGAGACCAACGTCTCAGATTTTCATGTCGACTTAAAGTTCATTTTAGTGCCACCCATACCATAGGGTCTATAAATTCAATTTTACCGCCGTTTGTTTGCTGGATTTTTGATTTCAAAAGTAGGCTTATTTGCAAATGTAGGCGCATATATCGGGTACTCTATTAAAATATTAATAAGAAGAAAAGTATTGAAGATGAAAATGTTTGGATAATTAAAAATTGAGGATATAATATAGTTTAATCTATGATGTATTCAAAGTATGGGGTACAGTACATCATTTTGGTGGCCTCTGCAATTTTGTTTTTTTTAACTGTGCGTTCATGACTTTACTCAGCATCTGGTTAGTTGTTTATATGAGTTATACCGTTGATTTTTTGAATTATGTTTCATTTTAATTACCCTGAAGTATCAGGCATCATAATGTAAGCGATTCCCTTCATATATCATAAGAGAAAAATCCAGGGGATTCGGAGATAGAGATGCGCACAGAACGTCAACATGGCAGAATTTTGACGTGTGGGGAAGATTTCCTTTAGGAAGTTCATAGGAGTAGACGCCCTACTGCTGAGCTCGTTTGTCTAAATTTAGCAGTCATTGCTCTTATGCAAATTTTATTGGGGTATTCAGCATTAATAAAAGTCTTCATAATTTCTTTACGCCATAATTTAAATTATATTGAAAGAAAAGTTTTACAACTTTTGCTCGCAGCTCTTACGTATGGCACGCTATTCTTAACATTGAATTTCATGAGTTTTATTACCGATGTATAATAATTTGCTTTAAAAGAGATCATGATAACTTCGATCATTTCTAATTACTTCCTATTATTTAAATTCAATAGGATCCAAATCAGACTGCCATACTGATTAAGAGCGCTAGTGCGTGCTGGATAGCTATAGCTATACTCTACCTCTGATTGTTTTCTTGAAATTGATTTTCTAGAAGGGTACGTTATTTCTGCGCTACCCTTTACTTGTGTGCTCCTTCTCCTGTCACTGGAATACTATTCAGTGTGTCAATTTAGGGCGAGAAAGTTTGCACGTATATTTTGCGATTATCTAAAGTTGTCTTTCTCACTATTTTTATCCTTTTAGCTGTTAATTTTTTCAATTGTTATATAGTTTATTGCTTTATAAGGCAGGTTTAAGACGCTTAAGAATGAGAATAGCTCATTCATAACTCTGAAGAAACCACGATTTGAATAATTGTATTTGAGCATCAATTAATTTTTTCTTCTTTAGAATATATTTACGTTCGTCTGTTGCGGACTCTTTAATCACTTTCACATTAATGATACGTTTATTGTTTATGTTATGAATCAATATTTTTTTTCTGATACTTCACTTGGCGACATTATGGTAAATACAGCTCTCCGATATCTATACCTTCATTTAGTTGAATAGTATCATTAGTTTCAGAAAACGTCTTTAAGATATTTTTTCGAATAAAATAACAAAATGTGGTATGCTGTCTATCTGTTAGTATAAATTACCTGTTTTGAAAGTTAACTTCCCTTGGAAAAATCGTCAAATAGCAAAGATCAAGTTCCATTCTTTCACACCACATTGAAATACTTAGCACTCATTTCAGCATAGGTTATATATACCATGATGTTATTTTGAAGTAAAGAGAAGCTGTTCACGTCCTCAGAGCGAAAAACATGAGAGAAGCAGTCTGCTCGATGAAGCCGTAGGCTGTGTTTGAGCATAGGCTGTGTTTGCGACTTTCTCAAGTAACAAACTTTGGGACACAAACTTCTTATGAAGATCTATAGCTATCCAGCATGCACTAGCGCTCTTAATTAGTATGGCAGTCTGGTTTGGATTCTATTTAATAGAAAGATCAGCCTTATTTATGATCTTCCTCTTCTCTTGAAACTAGTGTTAGGCCAACGTATCGTAACAATGACTTTCTAAGTCAATAGCCAGATCATCCAGAAAAAATGTAAATAGTGATGCATAAGAATCATTAAAATTTGAAATATCGTCCATAAATCAATTTACAAAAATAGCTTAAGAATCTTAATCCATGTTTATAAAGCTGTCTATACGTAGCGTCGATACCTGACGCAGCAATGAAATCATTCAGGATCAATGATTTCTTATTTTCTCATGCATTCAAAACAATTTGATGTCCTCAAAACTTGCCCGGTAAAAGTTCTTTTTCATCCTTCATCCCTGATAACAGAAGTTGAATATTGCATATAAAGATCCGAGATTGAGATTCTTGTGTTCAATTATACGACTTGGTTGAGAACTTTTGAGTTGTCACTTCGGCTTATTACGAACTATATTTATGTGTGCTTCTCATTTACGAGTTTCTCGTAGTCATGGGTTGACACGGAAGTTGTTTCAGAAGTTTCATAGTGTGTATGATCCATGCATTTCGGAAAACAAATTCTGTGCAAGTATTTTTTGACTTTTTAACGAGTTGATGTAGAAAACACTCGCTGTCGCTTTTCGTTCAGGCTTTTAACTGTTTCCTGCGCGAAATTTTTTTGGACCGTTCAATGTACTCTGCTTCTGTCGAGACTTTTTCTTAAACTTTTAACTACTCTAAGCATTTTATAAAAAATTTTTTGAGGTGCATGAGTGGTGGAAATGCGTAATAATGAAAATTTAAATACGAATTCACTACTAAAATCTTCTTACACGAAAGCCCTTTAGCGTTTGACTCATAGCATGTTCTAGTTCTAGTACTCTTTAATTATATAAGAGTAAGTTTAGGAATCTATCTTCACTGTTGGGGTTAGGAGATCATGAACGTAAACCAAACGAACGTTGTTGTAACGAGATGACGATGGGGAATTCTTCCATATCGTAACTCATATTTTTTCTCGACATCGATCAGGAAAAATAGTATTAGAAGTAGTGTTTCTTCTCTTTGGTCATGTTTGAGAAAGTTCAAAATTCACTTGTTTCATTTTTTTTAACTTTGACCAGTGCACTTAATGATATTTTAGAAACCTTTCTCGCTCCATTTTTAGACACATAATGAAGGAAGCTAAGGTCGTAAAATCGTACCCATTCAAGCCGCTTCTTATTTGTGTTGCCTTTGAACTTCAACCAAATTAATTTTTCATTGTGTGCTCGTTGGTACTAAAAGGACGCGATTTCAAAGCAGATTACTGGAAGCTTCCCTCCATAGTTCCCTTACAAAGAAGGCGCATCTTTTGAGTCGGAGTTTATTCTGGCCGAATGTGCGTGAGCGGCGAACGTCTCTCGAAAATGCGACAAGTTTTCTTTGCCTCACGTCAAAGCAACTTTCATCTTGTGCCCAGAAACGCTTTGCTTGTGAGCGCTATCCTCTTGGACGTTTGGTGCGACTCTCGTAGCAAATACTTCCTCAATTCAACGTTACCTTGACAGCACTACCAGTGAAGGCTAGGGTTTTGCTTCACTGCAACACTATACCTCGTCAAATCATGTTTGTTTTTAAGGGAATTCTTTTTTACGTGTTTCCACGCACAAGTGATTATGAATATAACATATAATAGGAATCTTCTTACTTCGCCTAGTTTTTCTGTAAAGAATTTTTATGTTAATTAAGCAACTTCAATTTTTCATTTTCACTTCCAGTTAGTTATTGATTCGTTAAAAAAACATATCGCACATTCATATGTTCTAGTGCTGTTTTTTAGGCAGTGAATGTGTTCCAAAAGCTTTTGAACAGCTAATTATGTTATATATATTTTTTTAGCGTAGTCCATGAATTGAAACAGGGGGCTGTATGAGAACTTTCATAATACATTAAAATTTGCTTATCCTTTTTGAATTAAATTGATCTTGAGATTTATTTCTTTATTCTAATTGGGAAACATGTAGATATCAAATTGGTTTACGCACCTTGTTCCTCAAAATCTTTTTTAAAGGTCAACAAATGTACTCCAAGTAATGGAATCACCTTTATTAGTACGTGTCATTACTATTTTGGTTCCAAAACCTGTGTTTTGTAAAATACTGAATATGTTCTACAGAAACATTGCATGGTAACTCCGGTAGAACGTATAAGCAGGTTTAAAAAGCTGGCCTTGTGTTTTGAAAAGCACCACGTTAGCTCTGCAGGAGCTTCTTGTGATAATCGTTTCAGTAATCTTTATAATGAGGTTACATAAGGTAATCCGGGGTGGTCTCTTAATTAAATTCTGGTCGCTGTTATGCTACGGAGCTCGGAGATGATAAGAGATTATTGTATTGAGCTGTGCATTATAGCCGCCATGGGACATATTGCCGGAACTGTTTACCTTGCGGCCATGAAACGAAAGCACTTATATTTCGTCATAGGATTCCTCCCTCTCCGTGTAATTAACGCGTGGAAATGACAGCAAGCACTGCATCCTTGCTTTGGAGAGTGACCTCTTAATCGTGCATGAGACGGCTTCTCTGGGCTGAGTCTATTTCTGTTTATTAACGAACTAATTAACTTGCCATTTAATTAAAGCGGATGAGATGATTTTGAATTGTACGTGTCCCAGGATGCACTGACGCGTTGCTTTGAATCTCATGGCTTTGGCTGTGCACGTTAATGAACGCATCTTCCTACCGCTCTTCCGCTCCAGTCTCTTTCTACCGTTCCAGGAATTCCTGTGCACAAAATTTAATTAAGTTACCTGACAGATGCTGGGTATCTTTTTCTCCTGATTATGAGAATTCACCACCAAATCTGCGACCAAATCATGTCTCCTCTGATGAGAAATCTCTGAAGATGTTGCAATTATTCTTCTCATTTCTTGTGTGCAACCGCCGACTCGAGGTCTGGAAGCTGTCTGTCAACGGCTTGCTGCGCCGCCCTCAGAACAGAACACGCTGTCTCTTCCCTTTTGTGATCGCCTTTGATGTTCTTGCATTGTTCTTGACAGGCAATCTAAACTGTGCTTTTTACAAATTTGCTCAGTCATATTTGATACCCACTTTTATGAAAATTTTGTTGGCGTAGTATTAACATGAACCATTCTTTGATAGTTAATTATGTTTTTCTAAGAAACGTCTTTATCACTCTGAAGTTAAACCATTCATCAAATTCATCAAAAATTACATATAGTATTTTGCGATTCAGTCTCAAGTATTACACAGCTGAGCAAAAATTCTCTTTCCATTAAGGGAGAAAAACTGTTGTACTAATTGGTAAATTTCTGGGAAATCTAAGACATATCCTAAACAAAGAACCAACTTGAAAGAAAGCATCTTTAATGACAAAGATTTTCCATCGAAGATCTTCTCTTCATGGTACATAAATAATGAAAACTAATGCATAATTTACCAGTAAAACTTTGTCACTAATATGCGCAATCAGGATGACGGTAGAATATACATATGTGTGCAGAAGAAGACCTTCACTTTCAAAATACCGTGATTTAATATAGAAGAGTTTATTCAACTTAATATTAACTACTCACATTTTATTGGGGATCGATAAGATCATGAAAATTAACTTTTTTATATTAATCCTTGAAAATATTCGTACAATGGAAACAAAATATGCGTCGGATGCCAAATTTTTAATAATCTCTTTATCAAGATTAGATGTAATTAAATCAAACGGATTGCAGTTTGGATACCAGCTCCTTAAGTTCTTTCTTGCGCACCACGACACATGTACTGAACAAATTTTGCTGTTCTGCATAACTGTGAGTTACTAGTGATTGAGTAGGCTGTCTCGTTAGTATTCTTGAACTCTTGGTTTATTGATGGAATACGGCACTGTTGAAGCGTCGTTTTGTGTTCAAACAGTAGGTTCATTCATTATGCAGTGCAATGAGTACTGTTAGCCTGCAGTGGCTACAGTACGCTAACACGATATGGTATGCATGCTCTGTTACATATCCATTTAGGGATGTTTACTCCACTTTTTGGA
This sequence comes from Trinorchestia longiramus, assembly GCA_006783055.1. Lineage (NCBI taxonomy): Eukaryota > Metazoa > Arthropoda > Malacostraca > Amphipoda > Talitridae > Trinorchestia > Trinorchestia longiramus. The sequence continues at coordinate 70,875 of VCRD01001797.1, forward strand.
CAAGCATTTGTATGCATTCAGACTACCAACTGACAGTTGTGTGCTCAAACGTTGTATTTATTGGTAACACTTTAGTCCACGCCCTTTATTTGGTATTTATTTACAGGAGATGGTTTGCAATGGACGGAAGCTCAATTTAAAGTTGTATTAGTGAAATTTTTCGTCTCACCGAGCAATAAAAGGCTGGGCTGTAAAGTTTATTGGTCGTATGCACAAATGGTTGGTGCTGGCGCGCGACGCTACTTTGCATACTGCCTGCCGTGCCTCGCTCTGTATAAATAAGGAAGCATTTGTTTGTTTTGGACCTAAAAAAAAACTTTGACTACCTTGACTGCTAGCGTTGCTGTCTCTGATCTCCACTTCAAAACTTTTAGTTTGTTCTACAACGCGTCGCTGGTACTGTAGTACGGGCCTTCATTTGCAACTTCTCTTCCAGCTCATAGAGACTCACTGACATCTGCCTAGCTCTAAGTCCTTCTTTCTTGTGTGTCAGCGCATTTTGCTGGTTTATATCCCGGGTAGCGTGGGATGAACCCACACCTGCATGGTCTCAAAATTCTGTATCGCTGAGACGCCGCAGACCTAAGTCTGAGAATATATTTTTTCTGAAACTCGTCAACGTTTTTTCGTCATTAAATGACTATCTTCAGTAATTATTAAAAGAACTCGAGATTGATCTGAGTCTGGATTGTCTTTGGGTCACCAAAGTCTCGCAGATGGATGGGGAAGTCGGTCCCAAGAAGTCGCCAGGTTAACTATTAAAAGTTTTTTGAACTAACATAAGTTTCTCACTTATTTAAGGATATGGAAACTTTCTTTTGCGTCACGTTTGTACACCTGAGTAATTTTTAAATGAAAAAAAATATGAGTAGTAATGAGATCTGCGCTGACATCATGTCTTGAAATTGCTCACAATAGTGATCCTTTAGTATGCTTCAATGTGTATTTTATGATATACCTGTCGCCTGTAGACGTAATTTCCATGAACAGATTTTTTGATTTGACGATGAAAGTTAACACGAAATTTACAAAAGATAAATCAAACTTAACGTTATCCCAATTAGACTTATGATGATCTAACAAGTTCTTCTTCTTTCACTAGTAAAATTGTGCCCGTTTCAAGTCACTAACGTGTATCATTACCTATCATACGTTTGATTGTTATCCCACTATTCGTTTTCACATTCCTTAGTAGTAAATCGTTGCAATGAATTCCTTTTGCTTATGAAACTCTCTTCTGACATATAGTTCTGTGATGTGCTACCATCAAATGGAATCTTTGATTGCAACACCGTCTGGAGTCCCTGGTCCCTTTTTTGGTTTCTGGAATATGTCTTCGAAAATGTTTGATAAACAGATTTCTGGAGACTGCTTGTTTACATGACCCACATATTTTAAAAAAACATGATTACAAATTACCCTATGGTGTGAATTAAAAGCTTCTTAAAAAGTTGGTTTGCTTGTTCATTTTAAAAAAAATTCATGATCTCGACTTCATTCCGCTGCATGCATATTTTAGTTTGTTAGTCTGTGCAATTTCGGTTCGAAATAGAGTCGTTAAAACCTTTTTGAAATTTTTCCGTTTCATCCAAAATGGCATGTCACATCCAGGCAAATTTTGTTTTCCAATTTTGAAATCTGTTTCAGGCTTTTTTCAGTCAAACAGTGAAATTAGATTTTTTTAGTACTTCGGGAGCGTGTTTTCTTACTCTTAGACTTGGTGGTTTATATCACCCGTGAGTTTATTCGGGGAATGGAGGATACTAACCTTTTATGATTCATCTCAAAATCAGAAACTGCTGTACTCTTATATAATATTAGGATAGATAAAAATTCTACGATATGAATAATAAATTTTTCTTGTAGTTTGAGTTCTCGTCATTGTTCGCGCTCAAAGTTCGTTCGCTTTGCCCATGACTTACAACATGTGTTATTCTTCAACAATAAATATGTAAAATTTAATTCAGAATATCTGCCTTCAATGTCATATAATTGAAATTGATTTCTGAATGAACTAAACATATCGTTGTCTTCACTCTCCGTAGCAACACGTCTCTGGTATAGCAATTTCACTTCCTTGTTTTGAGGGTGCGTCGTGTCTTCTCTCCGTTTCTAATTGTAGATGGACGGAACTTCCTTCAAAGCGCCCTCGTGCTTCTGTGTTTTCTTTTCATTATCCTCAGCTCATTTTTCATTCTCTCTCACGCTTGATGTTTCTTAGTTCCTACGAAGGCGTTCAACGAGTATTCTGTTCCGCTAACTCACTCCGCAATAACAGTACATTTCCATCAACCGTATACATCACTTTCATATTTTATCCATGTTTTATTAGTGGTCCTTGATTAGATTGCTAAACAAAAAATAGCTCAAAAAGCTGCAATGAAGAATGCTAGAATGAGAGCATTCTAGTACCTGAATGAGTAAAGATGAGGACTAGCAAGCATTACTGGCGTATATCCTCGCCTGCTATGTTGAATATACACACCCACAGTGATGTTTGTTACAACCGTCTGCAGTCACTTACGTTTGGTATGAAAGCCTATTGAGAGTAAGTTTATTTCAATTTATGAGTTTGAGCTTTTATTTTTATTTGCTTCCTCTCTCGCTAAAGTAGCTGGCTGTCTTTCTTCTTCTCATTTTATTTTCGTTGAAAAACAATTTGAGTTACTTACTCAGCCTCATTTCTTTCATTTTATACAGAGCCACTAAAACTGCTCACTTTACTTAGAGTAGAATTTAGTTGAAGGAACGAGGTTTGTGGACCATATTTTATTCTAAATACGGTTTAGAGCCGCCTGGGCTACTACCCAAGTCCCATGCCGTCTAGCGTCAGGGCATCAATCACGCACATGCACGTCAAAAACACATCAACATTTCAATCATGAGCACGTACCTTAACCATGCATAAGCATTTCAGCCATGCACACACACTGCAATCATACTCAAGCCCAAGACTTAAAAAGCGTATGGAATCCGTATTTCATCGAACTGACCATTTCTGACATTACATGCGTCAGATCACTGACTTGATCAGGAATCGTCTTTCGTTGAGTGCTGCAACCATTAAGCCAGTTTCGTATTCATCGAACGTAGTTTCCGTGCAACTATTTGAAGTCTTTGAATGCAGTTTTTCAATTTACTTCTCTAAAATAATAATTCATTATCAATGCTTGTACCTTCAGTGTATTTTCAAATGGATGCATGTAGTTGGATGCATTGCGTTTCTTATTCGAGAAAGTGCTTCGCGAAAATTGTTGCGCTGTGTAATTTACCGTGAGAATTACGCTCGCATAGATTTTTTTTTGTTAATTAAAGGCGTAACTACGCAGGAAGTGAAAAAACACGATAAAGCCCTGGTAAACGAGCGGGTATTGCTCCGGTAAACCATCTTGTATTTGTTGGCGCCAGCCGTGTGCTATCTGATGACACTGCTTATTTTCTTTAGTCTTGGAATTAAATTTTGGAATCCGTCCGAATAGAAGATGCAAAATGAAGATAATTTCAGTCTATGGGAGAGCAGTAGAAGTTCCTTTTGCACTAAACTTGATTTTCAGTTTCTATTTTAACACTGTGTGTGGTAGTGACAAAACCGTTTGGGGTTAAGTTATTGACGAGATTAGGGTGAGAAAGTTGGCATGAAGTGAGAAACGTTCTCATTTGAGTAGTACACGGGTCAAAATGTTAAAATTTATTTCTTACCATTTTACGGAAACTTAGAGCTCATATTTTCTGTTAATTCAATATTCTGTTTCCTTTTTTCTGTCCATTACAGGTGAGGTTCTGAGGTTGACAGTTCAGGGAGTCCTAGATCGCATCCTGTCGGCCGGTGAGTAAATGAATTACGTTTTCTACATGTGTAGTTTTACTAAGTTTGTATTCTTTTGTCGCACGTGCGCTGCTACTGAACCTGTGCGTAAGTATTGCATGTTCTTTAAGCGTGAATTACTGTCTATGCTGCTCAGTGTCTTCGATACCATAACGTATAATCGCTGACACTAAAAGATGTAAGTATTGTTTAGCTTTCCCAATGATTGCTCCTCTGGTTTTCATTGCTTTTATATTTAAAATATTCGGTCCACTCGCAGCACCAACAGTGAAAGCTGATCGTTAAAACCTTTCCAAAATATCATCTTGTGGTCAATCAAAGATTTTTCTCTTGTCATGCAACAAGACACTCGAAATGCTTTGAATTGTTTTCGACAATTTTGGTGAACATTTTTATTCCTTCGAAAATCCCATATACTACTGGTTTTTGTTCTCAATCACATTAAACGAATTTACTCTTACTCTCCACCATACTAAATAGTTTAGCATGTTTTGTCTTGAAGATTTCGTATTGAAAACAACTGTGATGCTCGTTTCATTACATTCCTATAAGCTGACCATCAATTCTTTGTAATTTCTTCTCCCATAGTAAATTTTTCGCTGAATTATACGTTAGTACAAAAAAACTCTTAATACATTGATATTTGAAGTTGATGAATAAACGATTTTAAAAGTTCGAGACAATACTTTTATGTTAATTGGCACAATTTGAACATAATGGCGTATCATATTCATTTATTATCATGAATTCAAGTTATCTACCATGAGAGTTAATCGTTTTGTCATATCGTTTGAAGAGGAGCTGGCAGTATTTGGCCACTCGTGGAGTTCATTACAGAGCTCAAGAAACCTTGTTTTGAGACTGAATTGTTAATCAGCTTTCTCTTTCTTTCGGAGAAATTGCATTAAAATCTCATTAGATCTTGAAGGCTTGCTCAAATGCTCTCGAAAGTGTGTGGACGCCATTGTTGAACGTGCTGCGGTAGCATGCTTCCATACCGTCCCTTTAATGTTTCGATTATCCGTAAAATATACTCTTTGCATGATGACGGTGCTCCTTTTCTATAGGACTCGCTTCACGCTCTAGTTAATTTGGTAATAATTTCTTCAGCATTTCCTTTTATAGACTCGAGTATTTGTGTGTCAACGTTGTGTTAGTCTCCTGCATACAGTTATGACTCATGTGAACAATTAGAAATTAGGAATTGGGCTCTTGTGTAACAATCCTAGTTTAAGTGATTCCGTTGTGCTTGAATTATTGTCCTAATGCATGAAAGCCCTAATGAATAATTGTTCATCAGGAGTTCTTTGACTACTAGCTCAAATCTATCATTTGACAAGTCAACATTTTTATCTTATTATATCATTGTTTTTATCATGATAATAGGTATTAATTGTTTAATAAATCATCATCCGCAAATCGATCATCAGTTATTCGTAGTTTTTTGTGATGCGGTATATATTCATTTGTAATGAAGTGTAACGTAAAACCCTTGAGATTGTAGAAGTTGCTGTTATTTTTAGAGACCACAAATTCTTCATGAAATACATATAGCATTCAAGTACGCTACGTTGCAATGAATGAACCACCTGTTCGTGGGAGGTAAATTATTTCACTGTTCAATGTTTTTTCTAAAGGCATTTTCTCTGTTCATGTAATTGGAAGATAACTCGTTACTCTGCTATTCAGTGCTTGTATCTTCTGAGATTAAGTCTTGGAGAAATTAACAATTATCTGGCACTCACTTGCCTACGTATCCCAGACGAGGGAGTTCCGTGACTGAGGACAGTTCGGCGGTACTGCGACGTCCAGGTCGCATGCTGGCGTGCGCTTGAGTTCGCTCAAATGCTCTACTGATGCGCTGTAAAAACTGACGCACGATCCTCTTTTTCTATAGCCTGGAGTTCAGTTATTTGCTGGTCAATGAACGATCTACCTCGTTTTGCGGAGCAACATGTTCTGCTTCTACTTCATATGGGCTCTGTGGAAGTAATGTATAATTTTTGTATTTGTGTAGGGTAAGTGGAAGGCGTATCACATAAAACTGTTAGTTTTAGTTAGAAAGCTTTCTGATTTGTGTGTTTTTGACATGTTTTGGTTGATAGTGGGTCTGTATTTCTAATGAAAAACCCTTTATGTGTCTATATTGGAAAACAGAATTAGCCAAAGTCAACCATCTCTTTCCTAAACTATGTATATGATCGAAAGAATCTAGCATCTAACCAATGTGCGAATTTTTTTAAATGCACTATCAATGTGTCATAACTGTTAGCTTCTGTGGGCATACGAAAGAGATGAAAAAAACAGAGGCTTTCCTTTCAGATTTTCAGTGTTCCTACAAATTAAAAAAAGCAGAGTATGCCAACCAAACAATCGATTTGGATAGTTCAGGGTTCGATTCGTCAGTCTGCAAGATTTGTTCAAAAGAGGCATGTTGTATAGCAATAATTTTTTACGTTCCCAATTAAAACTAAAGTTTAGAAAAAGAGAATTCAAACTAGGGAGTGCTCTTTTCGTGAACTACATAATCTTCTTTTGAACTACTACCCTCCTGTATGGAGGAAACTGTGAGACCGAACTAGTTATTCTTTGAAAAACAACTAAAATAAAGCGTAGCGTAACGTTTAATATCTGAAATTATCATTTCCTGCGCTGAGTGTTCAATTAAATTGAAATAATTGTATGATTTATTTTATGCATTTTTAAGCTTGATTTTATTGTGTTAAAATAACTTTCGAGCGCCGCCAAGCGCTTAAACAAAATCCTTCGAGTCGCTTAATTGGAAAAAGTTCTGTCAACAGAAAGTTTAAAACTTGATCAACATAACCACCATAAAGATGAAAAAATACCCTTTTTCTCTAATTATTTTTAAAATATTTATCAGAATATATGACCTGTGTTCATCATCACCACTTTGCCCAGTTTTTCACCAATTCTGTCGATGTCGTTTTCTGAACATTACTAGACCGAGATTGGCTTCGTCAACTTAATATTCCTTTATCTAGTCAGGCGACCGTTATTTCAATTCTGAAACTTTATTTCCTGAAAAATTCATTATAAAATGCTAAATAAATTACATTTAGCTTTTCCTAACTAAGCTGTAGACTTGATATTTATCTTCTTGATACATGTACTTCATCAACATATTCCTAAATATTTTTACCCGCTGAAGTCTACTCTATCAGACTGTTGTGTATCGTCTCGAGTTGACACAACGTACTATAAAACCAATATTGAAAGTTCGAATTTGGTAAAATTTAAAATCTTGAATTAGAGCGTCTGTGAGTAGGCGTGGTGTTTTTTTGGAAGCCCCTGTTATAAAGATGCAATCCCCACACTTTCAAGATAGAGTGAACCACATTATTAACTTGTTTGTTGGGATGCGACCCACCGGTGGGTCATTTAGGTTAGGTTCTGTATTTTTTTCCAAGTCTTTTAGTGATTATGTGTACAAAGTGTTTTTGCACCAGCTAGGCAATCGCAACAAACGTGTTAACACATTTCCTGCGAAGAGATCCACCGGTGGGACCCTTAAGGTTAGGTTCCGTACATTTTAAAGAGCCTTCTAATGACTATGTGTACAAAATAAAGATTCACACCGGTTAGGCAATCGCAGGAAACGGGTTGAATTGTCAACCTCCTAGGGAGAAATATGCTCTCGCAAAAACATAAACCATTCTGCGAGTCAGCGCTTTTACTTCCGATAACTCAACTTCTGAGGTGCATAACGAAGAATTGTCTTCATGAGTATCTTAAAAATGCGTACATTTCACTGGAAAGACCAATGGATCGGCGAACTTTCCCAGTTACTCGTATATATCCGGGATTGAGAGCACATTATAAACCTTCCTCGGTGCGCTGTACTCCCTCAAATAAGTTGTGAGGCATTAGCGGGCGCACCACTCTATGGAACCACAGACTCAGTCCAGCGTCTCCCAATCTCGCTGCTGACCGCACGGACGGTTCTTTTGTGTTCTTTGAGGCTGGTTGGTTGAGCTTATTGATTACAAAACATGTCGGCGACAATGTACGTCAGACTTGCGATGAAATAAATAATTGAGTCAGGTCTTTGCACAAGCTACGTATTTCTCCCAGAACGGGTTTTAGTTTGAAAATTTTGCATCCAAAAATTACGAAAAAAGCTGACAGGTGTATACCAAGATCGAGAATCGGTGGAAAAATGTTCTCTTGCTACAAACCGATTGAGATGAACGCTACATTGTAATTGTTACTGCAAAAGCGATTGGTCTAACTTAGAGTACTTAACAAATGCTCTGGCTGCTCATAAATTTTGAGTTCATATATTTCGAAATAAAACTTGGTGTCGTAGAAAAAGTGACTCTTATTGGCTCTCAAATTCTAAGGGCCGTAGGCACCAGGACAGTGGATACAGATTTCTTGTCTCAAATCTACGAGCTAGCATTGTCATTGTTTATTTGTATTGGTATATATCACTTTTTCATCCTTTGACTGAATTCAGGTGTCCGTGCATCGTTCTGGCCTTTTTTAGAGCTTGTTTGTGCGTGCGCTCCCTGCCGCCTCCATGACATGTTGGTGTTTGAATGTCCATCTCGTCGTGTTCTTTGTTTGGTCCGGAGTGTCGTGAGCGGGCAAGCTATCACATGTCTCTGGTTTACGCACCTTCCGATCAGAGTTTGATCAGATTACTCCTTGTTTCTCCCGTATTTTGATTTCCGTTGTGTATTTTGAAGCTGAACCGAGCCTCTTTGTTTGCATATACGCTCCTTTTCGCAAGAAGAGGAGGAAATGATTGCGTTCACCAAACATTGATGAATTCATGAGCGCGTGATAACAGTTGCGCACCCAAGCTTATTTACATGTTCGTAGTGAGTGTCCCATATATGCCTGTGAAGAAAACGTTTTTAAGAGACGTGACGTTTCTGAACTACATATGTGTTCTAAGCTACTTATAGCAGATTGAGCAGCTTTCTTCGCGAGAATCTTGTGTGATATAATATTAGAATTAGATTGGCCTTATTCAATGTCCCAGAAAGCAAACCATAGTACATAAAGAACCTTTGCAACACTCGATCAACGTTTGTTTCGTTTCGAATATGAGAACGGGCTGGTAGTTTCTTGTTCGATGTCAAACCGTTGCTTTCAAATAATGTTATCCATCTTTCGAATGACTGTAAACAATGAATATCATAGTGATGTAATTTTCTATGTTAGGCTGTCTTTACTATCAGAGTCCTTTTTCTGACTGTAGGCGTGATTTGACTAAAGCATGTGTTCTTTCATATCATGTAATGATTCATACGTGAGGTTTGAATCACAAAATGTTATCTCATTTGTCTTTGAGGCTCCGCTAATTCATAGTTAAACTTGCCGTTTTGTTGGTGTTTCAATTCGGTGTATTGTTTCCAAGAATTCACCAATATTCCGGAATTGGGCAAGCTCTGAAAGTGTATAGAAAAAAGGGAAAAATTTCTTTGCGGTTTACAATACTTTTTCTTGCACAACAGAGACTTAATCTGAAAAAAGTTTCTCTTTGCATAAATTTAAAGTATGTTCCATTGTACTTGAAAAATGTGTTGCGGAGAGTACCAACATTCCAATTCATTTGAGCTGCCATGAATAATGGATATTATCTACTGAGGACGTGTTTGAAGCTCGTCTAACATTAGTCTCCATGTGCTCCAATATCGCCCTTAAAATGATCAAACGAGTTTATGACCCTGCAATTTTTTGAGGTCTACGGATACGTTGGTTTTTTTCCCTCGTAGAATATTCCCCCTAAGGAATAAGCTGCATGGGATTGTTTTTCAACGATTCTTGTCGAATTTGCTCTCCGTAGGGAGACGTTGGTATCCTACGTTTCACTTAAAGGATCATGCTGCTAGTGTCCTTCCTCGTCGGTGTGTATTGAAAATGTCCTTCAATAGTGTTTCTAGCTACGTACAATAATTCAGTATTGTTTGTTGCAAGAGTCTGCTGTGGGCTTGGGTGCTATGCTTTAGTTTTTTCCAATCCCATATTTTGAGTTCGCGCACGATTGTCTTCCTTTCTGTATCTTCCATATTCTTAGTTCGCCTTCCCTCATTCTTGAAGTACTGGCGCATTTTTATTGCCGGCTTGACGGGATGTGCCAACAAAAACACAGAAATTGTGCACCTTTTGTCACTTCAGGGAAAGTTTTACTGCATTGATCGCCTTCATGGCTAAATGTCTTTTAAACTCGGAATACTTTTCAAATAATCCCATGTTCTATTCTGTGGCATTTAGCACGAGATTTTGGAATTGCGAATGAAATACATTTGGAGTTCATAAAAACTTGCTGATATAAATGAAAATTTATTTTAATTACATTATATTCTAGTTACTATAAAATGAATCGTGAGAATTACCTTTCCTGTGTAGTTAGAATTGTGTTTCTGCCTTGAATTATTCCTACAAAAAATCAATATTTTTCTCAGTTGTTAAAATTTTTGTCTAAAACTGTATTTTTTCTCTAAATTTTAGTTTGTAATGTCTCTGTCATCTGTTGTTTGTGATACTCTGCTTTTGTGTTCATTGCTCTCCTACTAATACAATTTCTGCAAAATGACGCAAATTAGTACTAGTTTTTCATTTCGCGTTTTGGTTTTTTATTGCAAGGTCTCCATGGCAACGCGAGGTCTGCTTCTGGCACAACTTCTGTTTTTTTCTTTCGATCTTTTACGCTGCTGCTCTGAAAACTTCATAATCTTTGACAGCTTCAGATGATCGATGGGTTTCCGGAGCCTTATTTCTGGTGTCTCATGCGTCTGCGCACAGCGACTACCGAGAACCTTTTATTCCCTAATCACTGTCAGCTTCCGTGACTCGTTTATAAGCAAACCTGCAAAGCCGCTAGACGTCGATTTTATTCATTTAGGTACTGGTTTTCACAACGCAGATTTATGAGTGCTTCACTTTTGTGTACCATATGATGCTAATAATAGCAGTTTAATGCTTATCAACTGGCTTTTTTTAGGGACCAGCGAGTGTCAATGTTGCTTAATTTTTATGCATCAGTTTTGAGTCAGAACACTTGCGCACCTTTAGGCACTCACTTTGAGATCTTTTGAGAATATGCCAATTTGCATTGGTCAGACTATTTTACTAGTGTATAGTAATGCTATTGTGTGAAAAAATTGAAAGAAAAAATTTTCCGTTTCATTTCTTGCTCTTTTCTATTTGAATTTTATACTGCTCGAGTTATTTATGTGAATCATGCGTTTTGTGTTTATTTGAAGCCTTTTCGCACGAAAGTTTTAGATAGCTTTCTGACATCGGCTCCCCTACCCGAAAAGTTTTAAAAAGTCTGTGATTTGTGATGTGTGACCACAACTAATCAAACTAGTGGCAGTTTAGTGTCAGCTTTCCCTCATATGAAAAGTTAATTTGATGTGTCGGAGCAGTAATGTTTCATTTGACTTGAGGATCGAAGAGGTCAGTTCGGTCGGTCGAAGTTAGCAATTTTTCGGCCAGAGAATGTTTGACTTGCGGCATTTCGAGGCTGAGTTTCGGAGGTCGTTCCATTTTAAATTCTTCCTAGTAAAAACTTCGCCTCAAAAAACTTGTTTTTCTTTTTTGCACAAGTTTGATATTGGTCAGTTGTTTACTATCCTCAATGTCCCATTTGGTTTAGACATCCAATAGTGAAGAAAGAGAGCTACTAGGAATCAGAAGCTTCTTCATATTGCAAATGTTTTTAGAATTTTATAATGATTTACTTTAAACTTTATTGCAATGAAACATTAACGAATTCCACATTACTGAAAAAAGATTATCATATGTTCTTCATATCTCACTCACCAGCTTAGGTGATGAAAATGGCTTCTAATCGTTTTTCAGCCTATTTTTTTTTTTAATTTTCCATCCTATTGTACAAGATATCAACTCTGACACTGTGAAAAATACATAACTCAGGTTAACCCGTTAGCGTATCTTGGGCACCTGGCGCTCCTAGGGAACTGATAGGATTCTCAGGCTCGTATCGTAGCATGTAGCCGTCTAATGTACACGCGGGGTGTGCTCAGCTATCCATCCACTCGCTCGGTAGCAGTGGCTGCAATCATAGATCATTGGACTCCATCATTTTTGGCTCGAATATTTGTTTGATTTGTCTCTTCTGTTGTTCGGCGACGTGGTTTACATGTTATTTCAGCAAACTTTTTTTCGAGCACAATCGTTCTCCACCAATCTTCGTACTTTTTTTGTTTCCTCTCTATACGGAGGTTTGTTCTTGAACATTTTTTTGGTGTCTGCTGTTCGCAGTACTCGGGAAATAGTATTATGCTTTTTCCGCTCGGGCTTGATCATGTTTGATGATAAAATAAAAGCACAGTGGACCGGGAGGCCACTCCAGCGCATGCTGCCCCCTCTGTCAGACGCAGCTCACCACCAGTGATGCCCTCAAAGTGACTGCTGCTGCCAGCTGTTGGCTCCGTGCTACTCACGTGTTGTGATTCGCTGCTCGATGTCCCACATTTATGTCCGGGGAATATCTACTTTGCAAGTATGACTCTTGAAATTACCGCGGCATGTGAAGTATTTTTTGCCAAACAATGCGCTGACTTTAGCTGAAGCCATTGCCAGATCGTGTAGATCTGAACGGCGAAAATATGCCGCGAAGTATTGGTACCAGAAATTGTTTTGAGGACTCCATTCGGTGGCTGCTGTGGTTGCATTAGCCTAAAAAATCAGGTTGCCTTTAATGTCCATACGAGTATCTACAGAACAAGAAAAAAATCGTTTCCTCATAGCTTTTTATAGCTTTTAAACTTGTGAGTATCTTGTACGATGAAGTACTTGCCGTATATCCGGACACGGCAAGTTAAATAAATGAGGTTACTATATTCTGGAGTTGTACTGGAAGTCAAAATAACGAACTAATTCATCGATCTGAACTCGGCCGTGTCCTCTTTTGTGAACTGTAACTCGAATATATTTGTAGCAATGTCTAAGTGTTTAAATGTATATAACTTCTTTGATTCTTATTTCGTGAAGATCCATTGAATTTGATTGGCTTGATGTATAGTTGGTTGACGAGGCTCCGAGAAAGATTCCTAACACCCGCTTGAGAGAACCCTAATTGTGACTGTCTTCGTCAGTATGCAGTTTGGTACTAGTTCTCACTGGGGTATCTGCAGCTACCCATTGTGACCTCAGCTATACTTGTTGCAGTAGACTTCTGATTTCGATTCAAGAATCAAATGAATAAGCTCCAATTTGTTTTTCACTCCTTTCTTTATCCAAATTCGAGAATGGCCGACAAATCAATGATATGGGTACATACGTAGACGAATTTCTTCGTTGTTTAGTTCTTTCTTCCTTTCGTTCCCTTCATTTGTCTCTATATGTCATCCACGGGCTACAGCACGCTGTGTCAACACCATCATCCATGCTCTAGTTTGCAAGCTCTTGTAGGTTGCTTGAATTGGTGGGAGTATTGTGATTTATCTGGTTATTGCTGGTCATGTACATCCGCGTGAGTAAAATATTAAAGCTTGTGCTGGGTGGACTCTTTGTTGAAACTTTTTATCACTACTTGTAATTTATTCAGAGTTTATTTCAGATTATTGCATGCTTCTTGAGCACTTCGAAGTTACTAAATACATTGTATTATATTGTAGTCCAGAGTTTGCGCGCATTGTATTACGTATTCATTTTACTCCGTGCCACTAATACGCTCAGCAGCTTGAGCGCATAGTACTGCGTATCCGTACTATTCTGTGGCCGCTAATACGCTCAGCAACTTGGACACATAGTACTGCGTATCTGAACTATTCTGTGGCCGCTAATACGCTCAGAAACTTGGACACATAGTACTGCGCATCTGAACTATTCTGTGGCCGCTATTACGCTCAGCAACTTGGACGCATAGTACTGCGTATCCGTACTATTCTGTGGCCGCTAATACGCTCGCCAACTTCAGCTAATCTGAAGAGCGTAACAATGCTAAGCTCTGAGCGCTACAGCGTCAGAGTTGCCTAGTTTGCAGCATAGCCTAGTGCCAGCGAGACGGACAGATCTATTGAGAGCTCTAGAATTCTAATTGAATTCCTAGTCTCTTGTTTTTCTAGAATATTCGTCTAGATCCCACGAGGTTTGTAGCTGCTCGCTCGTTTGTAATTCAAATTCCTCGTGGATCTATTGATCTACGCGATCGAACATTCATCGAACCTTTTCCGCGTAGCTGAGAACACGACGTATCTCTCACCCACCATATTTTTTTACTCTGGAAATTTTTACTCCGCTTTACGCAATAGTTGCTCTTCAAACGAATGCGATTTTATTTGAAAGGATCGAAGAATCTTTCAGCTTCGTAGACTGCGCTGATGTGGATTTGAAATGACTGTTTCTATAAGTGTCCATAAAAGTTTGACCAGTTATTTATGTGGAGGTTCATGCTTCCATGCTCGTCTTCATGCGTAGTGTTACTTAGTATGAAAAATTTTCGGTATGATGCATGTTTTACTGCGAATATATATTACGCTTCATGCTTTATTAATGGTTATTTTGGGGGGATTTAATTAGAACATATATTCACGGTATATGGATACAGGGTGTCCTCGAAAAATGTGTACATCGTTATGATCGATACCGATGCAATAATTTCATAATCAATCGACCAAAATGATGAAATGGGAAACCTTGATATCGTGGACACCCTGTATGTTGCATGTCAAACCATTTATTTTCTAAGCATCGGAAGAATTTCTAAACAAAATCTTTCTAAACTATCATAAACTTTGGTAGTATGGAGCTGTTTTGATACAAACTATAGCGCATATAATTAAAAATCTATCAACGTTTCATCATCGTTTATTTCTAAGTCTCTCGCTTAGGAGCTGGCTTAGTAGCCAATTCTCACTCGAATTATCACACAAATCTGCCTCCAAACGAAGTATTTAATGAAATTGATTATTGCAATGCCCACACAGATCTATTTATAATATCGTACTCGTACGACTTCTCAGATTTCCAAGGGTAGGGACTGAATTGCGCGTGTCCAACGCTAAAAGAAATATCGCGTGCTTGATCATGCTTCTATGTTCGTAGGTGTCACTGGATACATCTCGTAGTCTTGCATTGAGATTTACGTGCTCATACGTTGACGTAGGATGTCGCTTCAGTGATCTATTCGTTTGGTATCACTGATACACAGCCCGGAGACTCGTCACAAGCATCCTGCACGCAGCCACGCAGGAGTTGTGATCTGGCGCAAGCAAAGCGTGTGCCGCTCCGTAGGATGCCGCCATGGGTCATCTCAGTGTGCCGCCGCGCATGCCCTGGTGTGGTGTACAACAAGGTGCTCTTCTCCCCAGGATATCCTTCTCTCCTGTCTCTCTAGTCTTCGTCACGTGTAAATAATAGTGCTTTATGCCCAGCTGCTCAAGACGTGATGTGTCTCCCCCCCAACGCCAGTGTGATGTGTGTGTGTGCTTAGCTTGGATCTCTGGAGCGCTTTACCTGAGCCTACGGAAGTCTTGATTTCTAAAATAATTCATGCTGGCTTCCGTTATTTTTGAACTCAAATCAGCGCTGATGAATTATACAAGTGCTCTTCTCTCAGTGCTTCTAAACTCCTCATGGAATAGTTTTGTTTAACATGAATAAGGACATTTTGAAACTTGTAGAGACATGCATGAATTTTTCTACGAGAATATTTCTTGTTATTATATTTTATGCAATTGGTGGAACGATGACCTAGTACTGTTCTTTTTTCAATCGTACCTAAGATTCCAACGTGGCTTCAATAGTTCGTACACAACTTTACAGGACTAAATAGAAGTAGTTGTTTTCGGGTCTTATTACCTTGATAAATTTCTACTTTGAATTTTAACACTTGTATATGGTTGGTATATTATTATGCATCTTTATTTATGCTTCGCGCACTATGAAGGAATTTGGTACGCTAATATCTGGAATTCTTAGTGCTACGGATACGTGTGTGTAGAAGAGGGCTGGACGTGTTTTTCATGGACGACTGATATAAAGCTTGGAAGATAGGAGGTTATTTTTCTCTCAATCATAAGTAGCTCTCCATTTCGTTATTCTTGAAAAATATTTCCGCCGTATGTGTAGTTCTATAACAAATTGAAGGAGAGGGTTAATTCTTAGATTTATGGTGATATACTTTACTTTGATTTTAATGTCTTGTTTGGGTAGCATATCAATTTCTCCCTCGTTTACTCCTTGTGCACACAGAGGACAATGCTCATCGAGTCCTCTTAAATGTAATTTCGCAACGTCGGTTGAATCATGAGAACCCATTTAATTATTTACCTAATTGTTTGGTTTGCTTTAATTTCAACCTTTCATTGTACAAATAACACCAAAATTCCTGTGATTTTATTCAAATTATCTTTCACTAATCCCCGTTTCCGTATTTTCATCATTAAGAGAACTTAATAACTAATACATTTTAGTGAACTTCAACATTGTTTTCATTTTGAAACAGGAACATATTCAAGTTGCAAAGCGTTCCTGTTTGCATCAGACGTGCACCCTAAGAAATAATAATACAGAATTCTGTAGTCATTACGCTCGAATTGAGACTCGTGATCTGGACTCAGTGTTCAGTTGTTGTACAATAATTTGGAAAAGTTTGGCTTGCTTCGTTTCACATAAGCTCGTGTCTCTGTTCAACACGTCTATACGAGGACTGCCTCAATTCTACCACGGTAGTTTGTGTGGCTCCTATCACTGTGTATCGCAGGTTTCATATGGTCATTAGAGTGACTTGTTGTACAGATTTTCTATTATGTCAATTGTTTGAGTTGTCTCGTATAGTAAAATTCACTGTTGTTTCCATGCTGGGTGTTGCACGAACGTCCACGTTTGTAGCCTCATTTACGTGTAAATAAATACCATAGCAACCTCCTTATTACATCGCCATTTCCGGACACGGACAGCCAGCGCTTCGGAGGCCTTTGCCGCTGTGTTTCCAGCTACAAGGCGTCCAGCTTCCAGCAGTATGCGCAATATTTCAATTTTTTCATGTCGTGCGCCAGGGATGCAATTATTCTGAAAAATGCTTCTTGGACTAGGGATTAATTTTGATCGATTTTGTGGTCAGGAGATTTTTTATGTATTCCAGCGTATATAATAAATAGTGAAGTCGCTTCAATTCACCAGGTTTCAATTAATTGGAAGTAAAATAATCTAAAATGTTTGGAGGGTGTTTTGATGCCTTGGCAAAAGGAGAAATATTTCATCTTTCTGATTAATTACGATTTGTGGAAAGCAATGCTATAGTACCCTTTCCGAACGACTATAATTTATGACATAATCATTGTTTTTGGACATATTGTTTCTCATTAACTTTCTGTGCGCTCAAAAATTCAAGCATACTGAAAAGTTCTTACGACAAACACGCGCTCCTAATTCTGAACATAATTTTGCACTCGGCGACCTGATCTATGAACATCGTTTTGTTTCAACTTCTTGTTGCACAGAGTCCAGGAACAAAACTATCGATTTGTGCCTTGCAAACAATCGTTGTTTACGATGCACGTTATCTCTTGGAACATTTTGTGTACTCGTGCTGGTTAGGTGTCCTATTTAGAAACAGGAATTCAGAAAGTTGTATCTAGCATGCGAGTCACCTATTCTTTGATGACATTTCAAATTATAGAATTTACAGCTTAGGAAAAGCTGAAGTAAATGAGCCCAACTTAATGGTTTTTATGTCATCATTCATTAGGCTTTCTTGAAATTTTCCTCGACTGTTTCCACATTACAAACCTCTTCAATGATTTTTTGGAACAATTATATTTGTCAGTATGAGCTTTCCATTTTCCTTTCTGCAATTTCTGTAATTCTACACATGTAGCTGATGCTGTATTATACATACAGTTTAGTGCTGCACTTTTTCGTGGTTGACATGTAGAATGTGGTACTTCATTTGGTCCAAAACAGTTGGTACATAATCGGAAAAACATTCCGCCTTCAATGTTTTGGAAAGCGTTCGGGGTAATTAATTTTGTATTTTGGTTTCTTGTACTTTGTTAATGCATAATGTATAACATTGTAAGTATAATGTGAGTTATATTTTGAATTTTTTTCCCTCTGCACCAACTTTTTTCGACCGAGGAAGTAGAGAGCAGAAAGTGGAACGTATGTACTTACAAAAACATTTCTGACCCTCTTACAAAGTTATTGCTTAGGTCGGTGATGAAAAACTGGATTACGTGCGCGGGTTTAGAGCATGCGCGATGTTTAATGCAGGCATGCTACTAATTTCTGTCTAGCTGTCTTGGTCACCGTGGCTGCTGATCGAAATCAAGATTCATGTTATGCCCAAGACTTAGAGTGTACATGCAAGGATAAGAAGAGTTGGAATCGAGAGCTAAGTGTGCAGACTCTGCAACCTTGCTTGCTAGTATCAGCTTGCCCATCTCGCTCACTGATGACTATCACTGTGCCGATACAGACCGGTTCCAGTCTATGTCTGGAATTCGAGGTTAAGCTACCTCAGACGAGCGAGCGAGCTTCGTCTCAAGATTCGTAGGAAATCTTTGGTGAACTTTATATGTTGTAGTTCCTTTTCTCTCTTCTGATCATTCTCCACTTGGTCCAGAATATTTGTCGGGTAGTTTTTCGATCAATGTCATTCATTTCTAGTTTCTAGTCATTAAAATAGTTGTAGTGAAATTTCGAATCCGTATCTTCGGTTGTTGTTTCCCATATTCCAGTGTTATCTTACATAGGATGGGTTTTGTGTCTGATTGGAATGTGTACCTGAATAGCGAGTTTTATCGGTCATACTGACACACTGTTGTACGTGATTTTCATTTTGTGTTCGCAGATATCTTGCTTATACCATTATTTTTCCAGCCTTCCAGTCTAGCGTTCTTTTTGGAGTTTCATCTTCGAATATTAGGTCGTATTTGTGGTGAAAGTTGCCTTTCTTGGCAAACCTTGTCTCGGATAGTGATGTTTGTATGACATTTTAAATGAACTTCTACTACAGATGTTCAACTTCGCTACCCAAATGTTATGTGGATGCGGGTTCAAGTAATCCGATTTGTAGATTTGCGCTGCGCTGTAATCGCTGACGCTTTATAAGCTTGCTATTGAACAGATTTCCACGTGTACAGCGCGTCGCTGAGCACAGATTTGCTTTCGCCAACATGGTCGATGTTTTACTGCGATGTGGTTGAGCTAATTTTATCACTATATTATTTTTGATTTTAAGAATACGCGAGAAAAACTCTGGGCGCTCATTAGGTTGACATCTTTTCAATGTAATGGCAAATGTAGTATTTTTTTTGGATACCAATGGTCGTCAACACCGTAAGTGAGCAGGCCTTGCAGGTCGAATAGCGTTTCATTTTAGTGATATTAATTTTTTTCCATGGTCGTGTTTTTCAATATGTTCAATAGAATATTTAGCATAATTCCGATACATTTTTACGTCTCTGCTTTGCACCAATTAGGGCTAATATATTTCTGACACTATGAATAAGTATGCGTAGCGCACATTTTTTTAATGACCAGATGAAGTATACATCCGTGTCATGCGTCGGTAATACTGCATACGAACAATCGATTGTTCATGGCAAGTTTTTACTTCCTCTTGAGGACAAAGTTATTACTGCCTATGTTCCCACGTTAGCTTCTTTTACCAGACCTCATGCAGTACATTTATTTGGAAGATAAAAAATCGTACCTATGTATTAGCCGACTGTAGTAATGGGAGCATCTTGCTGCTCATTCATGTTTACTGACCAGCTTCTTTTCAGCATCTACACGTTGTCGGTTAGGCTTTGCTCTGAAGCTTTTCGTCAGTTGTTGTTGACGTTTTTGAATCATTATTTTTTTTGTATTTTGGAGTCTCTGACTAAATTGCGTTTCATCTGAATTTATTTTCTGGTCGAAATTACATTCTATTCCAAATTTGAAATTTATTACGCCCTACAAGGTTTTTTAGGAAATACTCATACCAGAGTGTATTTTACATTCTGAACAAACGCCTCCCTTTTTGTGCTGCTTAAGAAATACCACATAAAGTACGCATGTGCAGAGGTAGTAGTTTTGCACTTAATCGTGCGCCGGCGCTCATGTTCTTTCGCTAGCGCAGCCTCTTCCAGCTCCATGAGGCATTTTTTCTACCCCACAACACCTGCGATAATCAGCAGCATCATCTGAACGCCCGGATGCTCGTAAACTGAGGCTGACGCATCGCCTCATCAGAGGGTCCTGCGACTTGAGTTGCCGCCGCTTCTTCAGCAAACGTTACCCAAGTATCCATCCCTATTGCGCATGTCTGGAAGGTCTTTGCCACTTCGAGCATAAATTCTCACTTTGTATTTGTCCCTTGAATACCTATCTTGATGGCTTTGAAAATTTTTCCTTGTAGTGTGTGTACTGGCTTTTCTAGTAGTCCTTGGGATTGGATTGGTGTTGTCAGCTGGTGAAGATTTGATAGCAGAGGTTGTGTAGAGTTGGTGGACAATCAAGACAGCTTCCTAGCAATGATTGCTACATTTTTGTTCATGAATGTGAGTTGTAATTACTGCGTTTTTAAAAGTGGCAATAATTTGTCTACTTTTTCCGGGGTTTGAAAAATATAGCTGTACAAACAGTTACGGATTTTATTATTTTTAAACTACTCGTATAATAGTGGAAAAATTTTCACTGTACCAGAGAAGAAAAATTCGTGTGAAAATTTGCTCTGTGTTAGAAAACTTGGTGTTGTTGCTTCTGACATGTGTCAAGGCAAATAAACAATGCAGCAGCTTTCAATAATGAATATTGAAAGTGGAACAATGGAGAAGATAGTATCTTCTCCATTGCAGAAAGGAAAACATGACAAAATGAAATAAAGAAACAACTGATGAGACGATTGAGCACTCGCTTGTGATCATTCTTAGCATGATCAGGGATGTAAATTTTTTATTTTATTGTTGAGAAGGCAACAGTAAACAGAGTCATTTTATGGAACTGGTAGTTGGATGAAAATGCTTATCATGCAATGCGAAGAAAGCATGGGAAATCTTTAAAGAATGTAGATGTGTAATTTCATTGAAGTGTGTGGTTGAACAATGATTGTGCCACCATGTGAATAATTTGTTGTGAGTTGCGGCGAGTTTTCCTAAATTCACACAAACTGCGTGCGATGCCCATGCATTAAGTGACGCCGGAGAGCCGGCAGTCTTGTGAAAACTTAAGCCTCCTTTTTTATTATTCTTTACGATGCTAATTACTGCGTGATGGTTCGCTAATATTGGATGCGAAAAACTTCTTCAGTAATAATTACCTTTTAATGCGTCTTCTTCAGTATAATTTGCCATTAACTTAACAGAGCCTGTAAAGACGAAAAAAGTATTTCAACGTAAGAATACTTTTATATTTGAGTAACTGCTTTCTGATTTTTGTTAAGAAAATGAATTATAGCGCCCTGCTGTTTAAATTTAGGAATTGTTGGGTTTTCTCTTTTAATTTCTCTCTTTCAGAATGAGAGATTAAGGTGCTACCCTTTTGGTTCTGTTCAACCTCTGGGCCTGAAAAAAGTATAATTTTAACTTGTTTCTTTAAGCAACAAATTAAGTTTCTTGCGTATTCTGACTTGTTCAAGAAGAATTACGTTCTGCTATGTTCTGAATTAATGGAACAGTCGCTCAGATTTGCTCTAGGCTTATTCCCAAAACTCAAAGTAAGTTTTTTGTTCTTTGGGACTGAAACTTCGCTGTAAATAGACTTCCAGTGAGAAGTTTAGTTTGAGTTCGCGCGGTAGACCTTTATTTTTCATTCCTCTTGAGACATGCTCCCTGGGATGCTAAGTAATTAGATAAGTTAGTAGGCAGTCAAAGACATGCTTGGCCACGGGGATTTCCAAACAAACTCCCTCGTGAACCCAGTTGATAATTGTTCTATTTCTTCGTTTTCACCGTCTTGCATTGCGTGACCGCAGTCTCACCAACTGCAGCCTACGGCCAGCCAAAGAAAAATGCCTTGCATTCTCTTGCATTCGTCGACAAATGCTTCAGTTTCGGGCCGTCTCTTCACGCCCCAGCCGGATCCTTTTATTTCTTGGCACGAATCATAGCTCGGGGAATTAAATTTTCTGCCATTTGGCGGCAAAGAACTGCAGACCTTTAATGGACCTTATGCCTGCTGCCCGTGTGCGTTATTGGCTTCGGATGATAACGTGCGTCGTGGAACTTGCGCTCCATTTAACCTTTCCAAGCGTTTTTAACGTTGCTCACTCTGAAAAATGTTTCTCATTCTAGGAATGTGACTTTACTAAGTTCACTTTAATGTTATGTTCCCTGGCTTTAGAGTTTCGCACGCGAGGGCACTGAACTTCTTCGAAAAATGTCTGTTTTAGCCTCTGTGAAATGTTCCCCGTTCGAATGCAGCAAAGCAAGTTCTAAATTCCTTCATTTTTCTTTCCTAAGATCCTCAAACGTGTTTCGGTTTCATCCTCAATTAGTGGAGAGCCTCTTACACGCCTGAGCTTTATTTGTGTGATGTAGATTGGCATCTGATGTGCGCCAGAATACAACGATTGCTAGATTCCAACTTAAGCTTCGGTGAGAGCAGCCAGCGACACCCAGCGTTATCGAGAGCCATTGCGTAGATTGCGATGAAGGTGCTTCTAAAGGGTCATAATGTCGGTAGTTTACGGTACCATGCGGCCATTTGGGTCGCTGTCTCTGTGCTCGATATGATCCTCTTCAGTACGCAACACTCTTATCGAAAGTGAACCACCTCCATTATCCTAGCGGATACTCGCCTATGAATACCTGTTTTGCATGTTACGTAACTCATACGTCACCTCTCTGTAAATGAAACATTGATAGGCAAAAACTATCGTAATGAACGCTGCCAATGCCCGTTGAGGTCCGTTTAATTATTCAGCGCAGCTACATCGAGCCAAGCTATTCGTTATTTATTTCAAATATTCTCATATTTTCAATTAATGCAATTGTCTATTATCGATGGAATATTTGAAGATGGTGTAGGCAATGAAGAAATTTACGTTGCCATCTAATTGATGCCGTGAGTGTCATTCATGTTGTAATGACAAAAATCCCATCATTGGAAACAATGAAATGGGTATTTGATTTTATTCCATTCAACTTGGCCAATAAATTCAGAATTTTAGCAAAGCTAGGGATATCTGCGTTCCTCTTCTTTATTCTATTTTTTTCGTCTGGTTTTCATGTCGCAAATTCTTCATAATTTTGTGGCATGTTTATGTCAGACGACTTGAATTCTTGCTAAGCTTTCGGATCTTGTTACGTAATTTTTTGCAACACTATCTTTAATTTCCATTTTTGTGTTCAAATAAGCCTATGCTTGTTTTTAGTCGGTTAGCCGTCCATGTCCGTTTGGTTCGTTGCGTGTCGTCTCGCAATTTTTCATTTGTACGTCTCGTAGACTCGAGGCTTTCTTTTCTCTGAGTCTATCCGTCTTTAAACATCAAGTGATTGCTTACCTCAACTTATTTTTCGGCACTTAGCTATTCTACGCCGGGGTAAAGTTGAGCTTTGCAAACAATCTTGAAGCCGTGCTCGAGGCCAGGAGTCAACACACCGACCTGCCCATGTGCATATAACTCGCGAGGCCGTGTTAGCTCCACCATCTGGAACCTGCTTGAGCTGGAACAGGTGTTTTCTCTGCGTCCCGTTGGCTCACCTGTTTCTTGAATTAGTGTTCGTCCATTTCCATTAGCTGTGATTTTCTTTGAAATCGATTTCCTTTCATGCATTCTAAGGATGCTCTCCGAATTCTATCCTACATCTTATTGACCTGAAAGGAAATTCCATTAAACTATGCACCGTTAATTGATCTTCAAGTGTATTGATAACCGTAAAGTTGTTAAGTCTTTATTTATTTTTCCAATTGTAATTTCGTGTGGGTGGTCTAGATGCTCTATCATAACCGTAGCTTGCTTGAGTTTGTTGATGGCAGCTTGTGCTTTACAAGTGGACTGGACTCGTACTTGCCGAAGGTTTTGGCGGAGAGGTGTTCCATAAATGGGACACTTGCATTCCAGTGCTGAAGTTGAGGGCGCAGCTCGCGATACAGGTCGCCATGACTATGAAGTGACACTTGATCGCGCTCTCTCACCAGCGCCCTGCAACCAGAGATCCCTGCCGTCTTGCCTCTTCTTTGTCTTGTCGCGCTGCTCCTGGCGCATATTAATACTGCCTACCAAGACATACATTTTGTGGTGACGCGCCTGTATCACCCGAATATATCATACGACTAAAAATAAACATGTTGCTCCCTCTCTCTGTTCATTGTATTGCTGCTAATAATATTGATATTGTTAACACGTTTGTTGCGATGCGACCCACCGGTGGGTCACTCAGGTTAGGTTCTGTAATTTTTTCAAAGCTTTCTGGTGACTGTATGTACAAAGTAAAGATTTGCACCAGCTAGGCAATCGCAACAAGCGTGTTAATGTATAAGTCTTTCATTTTTGAGGGTTGTGCTTCTATAAATAATCGAAAACGTTTTTTATCGGATCACTTTTTTCGTATTCTAGGTAAACACCCAGCAAATTCGTTTTATTTTTCATTAATACAAGTCACCATAGGATTTAAATTCATAGCCCTGCGTTTTGACTCGCATTCATATCTCAATTAGCTACTTTGTTACAGAATAACAGTTTGAAGAATTATTGAATTATGCGTCACAGCAGTTCTCGCCTTGTTTGCGTGCAGTAAGTTGCTCACTTTTGACACAGTCGTAGGCTAGTTACGTGAAAAAGCTACATTTATGGCCTAATTTGCCTGATCTATGTCTCAGTAAACAATATTTTCTTTCATTCACAGGGACAGCTTTATGACAAGCAAATAGTTGAATATTCTTTATGTTGCTTGCTAAGCTGATGTTGATATTACTACTGCTTATATTTACCCGTATGTGCTTGTCGTATCACAGTTTTTTTAATTTTTTCCGCACTGCTTCGTATTAAAAATTGTTTAATTTATGCACCTGAACCTTAGTGTGAACTCATTCTTTGCACGAACTCTTTGATCGATTTAGATAAAATTCAACAGTTTTCAGCCTGCCAAATTTTGTTAGAACAATAATGCACAGACTAACACGAGTCTCAGCTATGATATTTCACTTGTCTGTTCTGCGTTTGTATTCTCAACGTTTAGTGCTGCGAGTCGCATGTGTCCGTTCTCAAACTTTGAAACTGTGACTTGGAATTTTTATTTTTCGATATTTTGGCTGTGTTCTGTTGCTTGGGGCATTTTTGGGTAATTTCCGTGCGATGCTCAGAAACGACTCGACATCTTGACATTTTGCGTTTGGTTAACTCTTTAGCTGTGTAACTTCATTTATATTCCTCTCGATCTTGTGACACCTCTAGATAAGGTGTCCTAAATAATGTTTATGCGTGTTCCAATGAGCGCAGAGCGCAGCTTCCGCGTTGATTTCACGACATTTAACCCAGTAAAGCTATTAAACTTTTAAATAATTTTTACTTGTTAAAAATTTCATTTGCTATCATGTTACATGATTATTCTTAGATATACCAATATTCGAAATAATAATTTTACCTTCTATATACCTTGATTTGAATAAATTTTCGTTTGTTTAGCCATTTCCATGTACGAGTATTTCGAATTAGCGTTAAAACTTTTTTTTTGTTTGCTGGGTAATTTTGTCTAAATAATTGAAATTAATTTCTGCAAGTATTTTGTACTTTTGTTACACTGCTGTAGCTGATTTAACTAGTAAAACATATGTAAACGTAGCAGTACGCAACCATCGTAGATGATATATTTGAGTCAATCGGTAAGTTATTTTACTGCCGATAATTTCATTCCATTACCTTACTGTATCAAAACATTTGCGTTTGGTCCAGTCTTTCTTTCAAGTATTTCGTTCTACATGTCTATCTTGTCAAATTATGTCTCTAACTCGATCTACATAAGCTTTATTTTCGCCATCACTTACTGTCTCGTAAAATGGGATATGAAACTAAGTTTGTGGAAAGTTTTTAAAGTATGCCTGTGATAGAGGATTGTGCGTGATTTGCGTCTACATGAACGAGTGAAGTTCGTGTTTTTGGCCTAGCCATGCGTTCCAGGAAGGCTAATTTCGTGGTAGGCTGTGGTTGCAGCTGTCAGCGGATCCAAGGGAGTGGCATCAATTTATGCAGCTTTTATGCTGCATCCACTCCGCTGTACTACCGACTCATCTCGCTAACTCATTAGAATATTAAACTTGGGGTCTATTGCTTAAGTCGTCAAACAAGTCGTGATTGAAGAAGCACAATTAAGTGTTAGCTTTATGCTTATTTCCATGAGTTACGATAGAAGAGAGAAGTAGCAGAGTTCCAGCGCGAGCATAATCCATCTGAAACTCGTCTGAATCACTGGGCTGTCAGAATCAATAACATGCCGGCAACCCCTCATCATTTTCTTATCATCCCATCTGGACACAAGTGGAGCTATCTTCCCTATCATCAGCTATTATAGATTACCATCTATCCTGGAGATTACGTCCGCGTTCTTGCTTTGAGCTCGTGCCTGCAAAACAGTAAATGATGCATCGTTTTGTGGTCCATCTAGACACTTTCATTTTGGGGAGGCCGAATGCGCGGGAAAGAAACAAAACTTTCATTAATGTCATTTCTCTTGGCTTGAATGGGTGTGTGAATCTTTACAAATTCAAGCCCAGACAAAGGCGAAAGTTTTATCAGCCTTAGAGACGTAGCTAAATATTATTGCACGAGTTAAAACTTGAGACTATGCTATGAAAGTGCCTTGGTGTATCTTTTATTGCTTATGTAGTCGTTTTGGGTCAAGCATGTATTTGTAACCGGTTTGTATAATTGATTTAACAATGGGCTATCTTGACCTAGACTGTTCTATTATGAACTATTGTTGGTCAGCTGAAAACGCTCTACAATCTTTATGATCATCAAAATACATCCTAGGAGCCATCTTAGAAATTGATCATAATACGAAGAATTATGTATATATCAAGATAGAGCATCTGTTAATGCCATTATTGTGATAGTTGACTGTGCTTTGCAAAAGCTGTCTGTGTAGGAATTCGTGGCACTATATTGATGGTTCTTATGACATGGCCTCCGAAATTTTTTATGTGCGTTATATCGCAGGTACATCTTCGTTAATTCTTTACTCGCACTCCTTGAAATGGGCAATTTTGATGTAGCTATTATGCTTTATTTTATGTCATGCTGGTTGATTGCTCCGCAATCAGAGCTGTGGTAATGGGGATCTTTAGTCTCGGCTTCAGCGATGGGAAAAACTGTTCTTCTGTTGTTGAGAAGTACTTTGTGGTTTCAGTATTGATGATATTCTTGCAGGTCGTCATTTAAATGTAAATTTAATGTTAGTATTTTAAGCGTTTTTAATTTGCATTTAATGGTTATCGCTTTATCCTTGAGCACCGTAGAAATGCTCAATAATTTAAGGGTGCATGATCAAAATTAAATAAAAACAATATCGTAAACCTCATCGCACGTATTTTTTAAATGTGTCATCACATGGCTTTAAAATTCCTTAAAGGTGCTTAAGCGGATCCATGAACTTTCTATGTAGATTGCCGAAAAATTATTGATTTTCAAATTACTTTTAGCTGCTTCCATTATTCTAAAACGAATGAGTGCACAGTTACTTAGGTTAAAATGATACAGTATATTATATGTTTAGCAAAATTTATTCATTTCATTGGTATAATTTCATTCGAGTCTGAAATCACTTATTATTACTCAATCATAATTTGGGACATCTCTGCGAGACTGGCAGATTTTTCTTCGTATGGTGCAAGTAAAATTTAGATCACTGGAAGAACAGAGTTACAGTATATTCTACTTCATTTTGTCCGTGTTGTTACATGAACCGATGATACAGACGGGAAATTATTTTTACTGTGGGCCTTTGATTAAAATGAAAATATTTGCCTGGTTGCTTGATCATGAACTTAACGATATTAAAATCAGTATGCATTCCACGCTTCTTAAAAGCACGCACATTTGTCTCACATGTCTGCTCATTCTGATGTAGATTTAATTGTCTCCTCTAAAGTCTTTCTTTATCGTAACATTCCTATGTCAATAAAAGCCTGGATTTTTTAGGCTACTCTGGCATGTCTGCGACTGCTGCAGCGGTAATTTATTCCGGTAATATGTCGTTCCCATGCGTATTACTCAGTCTCTCGTCACTTTTTCTACGAACTCTTCTTCGTGAATTTATTCTCTGGAGGCGAGATTTATGAAGGACCTCACGACCACTTCATACGAGGGAAGATAAATCGCTACTTCCACGGTTTGCTGGCCCCCTGCATCGACGTAAGATTAAGGCATGTACTTCCTTGTCATGTTGCCGGGTGGATGCGCCCTACCGCTCCCACATAACTCTGGCCGAGACCGTGTCTGCCTAGAAAACGGAGGATAATTATTTCTTTTCGGGATTTCACTAGAATGAGGAAAAAGAAGAGAACGAAATATTACATACCTTCTACAAAGACCCACTGAATATACGTTAAGAAAAGGAAAAAATTATAAGAACATTGAAATATTTGAAAAATGGAGAGTTAAAAACATTATTACGTTGATATTACTCGTGATAAATTAAAATTTCTCTTCAGTAACACGTAAAACATTAAATTAAACATGGATGGCAATTTTTTGAACTGTATTAGCGCAGGATTCTATCACAAACGATATGAAGAAATTGTTTCGTCAGTATGAAAACGTAAGTCATCTTTCATCAGGTGATGAGTGGGAAAAAGATCTGTCTTTTATGCAGATACGAAGGAAATGGAAATTAAATTTCTCAATTGAAACCTGTTCTCATATGATATCGCTCTTAAAAAGTAATCGATCATTGACTAAAAAGTAAATGTTAATTAAGTGTCGTTGGGAAATAGAAGGAAAAATTTGACAAAAAGGGAACTGAGTGTATATGTAAATGTTCAATCTTCCTTCAGTGAAACCTCAAGAAATAGAAAGTAATATGTTTTCTGGAATATAATTAAGGGAAAATATTATGTTTCTGTGATGAATAACATGTTGACTATGAAATCAATCCATAGAATAAAAGCCTAAACTCTCTAAACGGTATTAAATATGTTACACAATATTTTCTCCAAGCAAAATCTCTTATAGTTGGGAATGTGAAAGTATCTGCTAAGAATGACCGAGTGTCCTAAAATTCACTGCTCGAAAAGGAATGCTGTGATCGCAGCGGTTGGAAAAAAAGATACCGTGAGCAATTATCTGGAGCCGTGCTTGTATCTGCGTCGCTTGATAGGCCATATTTTGTTGAACAGCCTCTATTGTGGCCTGCACAATCACTGCTTTGCGCTGTCGGCGCTGAAAGTACTCATCGTGCACGTTCTCTGGTGAATCTCCATGTGAGCTCTGCGGCTTCATCTGACGTTATTCTTGCTTCTCTTTCCGTTGCCATTGATGTACGAAACGCTAGTGTTTCCATGCTGCTAAAGGGTAGTGTGGATTTATTTTTCCTTCGGCTATTTTAGTAGAGAAAATCAAAGTATGAAAAAGATTGATAGCGGTTGTTCTTAGTAGTTTATTAGATTCTTGGGAATTCTATTTGCAGTTTCCACTACCTGGTATCAAATATAGATTTAATATAAACATTTTAATGCATCAGTGTCTGGAATATATGAGAAAATAAAAAACCACATTCGTCCAATAATCTTTTTTTTTTTGCACGTGAACCATACTTGACAAAATTTATGTAGTAAAGAATTTGTTCCTGATTAAATTGTAACATCGTATAGTTACTAATTATTAGATTAGATACACGACCTTTAGGCGCTTTCAACTAGCTTACAATTTTTAAAATGGAATTTGAAAGCTTATAGGACAGAACATTTCGTTCATTCACTATTATCTGGGTGATGAATTCGTGTTCCCCCAGTTTGTGAATGAGCCGAAAAAAATAATGGGTCCTGTGACTATTTTTTGTCAGTAATATCAGATATTTAGTCAAACATGTATTAATCACTTTTATTCATATTAAACTGTAACTGTTCCATATATTGTTAAAATCTGGCTTTGTAATGCTCTTTTGATATGAATGTTGTAATGTGATTTCTTAATTAACCGCTGTTTTCTTTGACTTAAAATTGGCTTCAATCGTTCAGTTGGTAAGATTATTTTATTTCGCGACCACTTGCTTTTATTTTGTGTAGTAAATCACTGGTGCATGATTCAGAGCGCGTTTTTTATGCGGTCGACACGTGTGCCATTTTTCTTTGTCAGTGAAAAAGACAAAGGTGGTTACTTTTTGTTTTTTGCAATCAGACAAAGATCCACACCTGTTTGAATGATTCAGATTATACATTCAGTTACTCAGGTAGTTTAATTTCTTTATGATATTCGACTAGTTCAAACTGTGTAGCTGCTCTTGAAGTTACTGTTTTCTACTTTACTCAAACGAGTCATTTAGGTGCCATAGATCCAGATGGTTCGTAGACTAATAACTCGGTTGAATTTTATTTTAAGCAAACCTGTCTCGTCTTACTTATGCGTGCTGTAACCTTTGACTTGCTCTGTTTGGGGGAGGAAGCAAAGCGGGTTCTGTACTCAAACGAACAGTTCAGTAATTACTGATCTCCCTGGTCAAGAACAACTGACCTGCGGAGACCAGCTCTGACTTACACCCTCACTTGTTCGTTTTTTTTCGGAATATTTTTTATAAAATTTTAAGTGATCATGGCGCTCGAAGAGTGTTTTGTTCAAATCGCACCTCCCGACAAGTTCCATTCACTCCGTATGAAGTGAAACAAATATCACCATGTAAATTCAACTTTTCTTGCCGTAACACTTTGTCTAGTCTGTAGTGCATGACGTATCGCTTTTTATATATTGGCTCTAAGATTGATTGAATTTGACGAGTGAAGGTAAGGCGCACCGCAGAACTGTCGCACCCCCGTCGACCCACTACTGATGCTTCACATTAGGCCTGCTCCTTTAAAGCGAGCTGTTGCAGGCTTACAGGTGGTCCTGATCGAATAGGCGGCTTGTGATAGCCTTGCTGGGCAAACCCTCAACGAGATGCTCGGAATGCAGCCCAGCTGATATTCTTCGGCTCTTTAGCTGAGTATTGTCGTCAGCGAGACTCAGCTGGTCAATGGGTTCTGTAGCGTACAACTTTTTTTTTTGTTAGGGATGCCTCGCGTGTGAGCAGGCTGTTGATCTGATGTGCTTACTATGGTAGTTTGTGTGTAAAATTCTGCTATGTTCGATAGAGCTTTGTTTGTAGAAAAAATTGAATGCTTTGAGCTTTGCTTTTTTCAATTCCTTACCCATGATTCTATTATACATAAGTAACTGGTTTTATCTATTTGTCGTGAATTCTTCATGCAAGTATTCGTGGAGTGTAGCGAAGTGGAGTATGGATCATTTATTTGTTTGTATTGTTAGCATTTTCTGTGATCAAAGTGATCAGTTTTACTCAGTAAAATAATTATTGATGGAATTAGAACATACGGTTTCAATTGTCCCTCTGTACCAGAGTGACGTACAATTGCGGTTTCGACTGACCTCGGTTACCAATTGGAGATTGATGACAATCGAATGTCTAAGACCTTTTCACAAATAAATCTCTCTCAATCATTGTTCACCGTTCGGGAAAAAATAGTCCAGAAAAAGACTAAGAAAGAATCCATCTCTCGCAGTTTTCTCTCGCGGTTTTCCTCTCCTGTTTTAAGGATTTTTTAAATGTGGTTGCACACGAACGGTCCTAATTTGGACTGGACTCGCTTTGACATCACCGTCTGTGTTCCTTAAAATTAGCAACGTTGAGCTTCAATTAGACTTTTTGCAGGCAGCAGTTTTCTTCTTCCGTTTCTTCTTGTGGTCTTGAGTAGCATGTTTCCTGAACGCAAACTCTCTTGTTGTTCTGTAAAATGTCCAGTGCATCCCTCTGATTCTAAGATTAACAGGCGTGTTCTGTATACATGCTTGTAAAATTTAATAAATTAGGACTTGAATTCTTGTAGTTTTTCATTCTTAAAGAATTGATCTTATTTCGTTTCTGTTTTTGATTTTTAGTAGTTTTTCAAAATATTTTCTTTGACAGAGACGTGTGCAATGATTATAAAGTATCAACAGAGTAAATATTGTATGTTAAACCATAGAACTTGCACCAGTAACTTTAATTTCGTGTTTAGTATTATGGAACTATATTAGAAATTTCAGCTCATACCATCATTTGCTTGAATGGTTATTTAATGGTATCATAAATACCTGTGGGTGCACAAATATTTATAGATACACACTGCGAGTAATAACAAAACATACAAATTTTTCACTAAACTCTTTTTTTTATGTCCATAGGAAGCCAAACTTAACAATATTTAACAACTGGCCGTTTTGAATTTAATACGCTCATTATATGCTCAACAATAGTGCTTCAATGAATACGTCTGCGTATGAATACTATCATTGAAGCAGTATTATTAACTTTATTGATAATTTAATGAGTGTTTCAAATTAAAAACGGCCGGTACTAATGGGTCAAAGTGAATTGAAGGGAATGTAACTGCTGTGGTGACCTGAGTAATCTTCAATGCGCAGGCCAAAGCGGCTTTAAGCTCACCAATGTTTGGAAATTCTCTCGCTGCTGAATTGCTTCGTGGCTGTCCCTTTCCTTTGATACCTTCCACTTTTTCAATATGCCTTTTTATATTGCTTCTCAAAAATATGTATTCGTACACGAACGTAAAGTTACCAAACATGAAAGCCCTGTGAACCCTGATGCTGTGCAGATTTTTGACTACCTGCAGTGACTGCTTTTGCTGAGTTCTATTACATTCAAGTGGTCCTCAATGTAATATTTCTCAGGTTTGCTCGGTTTATAATTTTCTGGAAAATACTATAGAGCTCATTTGCTTCCGGAAAATTATTCGTATTTTGAATTTGGTTTTCTGATACTTATATGAAAGAAGAGCTAGAATAATTGTAGATGAGGTATTATGTCTGTAAACTTCAATTTCAGCCTTTTTCATGCCCTTGACAATAGGAAGCTATTTCAATGAGTTGTAAACTGTACAACCTCTTGCTTTTTACATCTCAGTGAGACATTTATTAGTTATAAATATTACAGGTTTGCAAATATTTGGAAATCCAAGTTAAAATATTGCACATACAGATAATTAATATAGTATCATCGTGAAGTGAGTCAGCATAATGGTGAGCATTGCTTACTGCACTTATTATTTGGTTTCATTTTTTTTACTTTGATGGTGGTTGGTGAAATGTTTAGGGGATTCACTTTCAAATTTTTATCCAAAAAGTATTGATGCATATTACTGTTCATTTTTTGTTGACTAAAGCCGTACCTTCTGCAAAGCTATACAATAACTTTAAAAACGTCGTTTTAATCTATGACATTTTGTTAACAGAAAAGTTCTCGTCCAAGGGGTGAAGTAAACATCTCAACTACAGTTGTATTTTTAAATGCTTTAATATTCATTTCGAATTTTCCCCAAAGATTCTTTGAATAGTCTTTTTTTGCAGCAGCCCCTCAATCATGCTCCTTTTTTAGCGTTATATTTTTGTATTGTTGATAAATTCCTTTTTCACACATATTCAAGTAATTGATTCATTCATTACGCAGTAAAAGTTTAGCAGTATCCCAGAGCTAGTGCGGCACACCTCTCTTAAACTCGGTAATTTTTACACAATTGGACGAAATAAATTTTACTCTTTTCGAGTAGAATATGAACCGCATAGTTTTGCTTGCAAAGAATACACGCATTCTTTCCAGTCACACACTTTTATTAATATTTTTCTAACATTATATTTGCACTTATTTATACTACACCTTGGGCTGTCGAATTCTCTGAGTCTCGTTGAAGAAGCGGCCAGTGCGGTGCGCTCTCTGCCCATCGCGTTTTAAATGTAGAGGTCACGGCGAGCCCATGGTCCGCCCTCAGGCAGTCTGTCTGAGGCATGACCTTCGACACCTTGCGTCTGTCTACCGCTACGTACACACGAGTAGGTCGGTCTACCTTAACGTCTATCTACAGTGATATGTAGGCCAACCACTTCTACGTTTGCGTGCTGCAGAGGTTGATAGGCGGTTTGATCGTTCGGAAGTTGAAGTCGTCTTAGCAAATGGTATAATTCTTTTTTCAGCCTGTTTGGCTTTACAAATATGGAATGTGGTGTCAATGCATCTTCATCGAAATGCTGCCGTATATGTAGCATTTTATTTCGTAAAATATTTTGCCATCAAGCGCATTTCTTGATTCCGGTTTCGCTGTTCATGTCAGTCCTCTTCGTGTGTTGCCGACGCAGCACTCACAAATGCCGTGGCTGGTGAGCGTATGCCCCTGCGTCTCGACAAGAGGTCCGTGGTCAACTCATGTTTTGATTGAATCTATGGATATCCATTTGACGGTGCGCCTGCTTCTACTTTGGTCGTCCC
Organism: Trinorchestia longiramus; assembly: GCA_006783055.1. Taxonomy (NCBI): domain Eukaryota; kingdom Metazoa; phylum Arthropoda; class Malacostraca; order Amphipoda; family Talitridae; genus Trinorchestia; species Trinorchestia longiramus. The sequence goes on from VCRD01001797.1 coordinate 105,102, forward strand.
AGTATGTTGGTATTTGTATGTCTTTTGTATATTGTTATTTCAAAGAACGTAGCATACTTTGTACTAGTTCAAAACTTTGCTTGGTAGTTGTATCTAGTACGCTTACGTAAAGTATTTAATTGATATTTCATAGCAGAACGTTTGCAATTCATAACTGGAATAATACCTACTTTCATGTTTATAATTGGGAGGCATAAAATTATAACTAACCATTTTCTGCACAACGAAATAATATCTGACTAAAAATTTTCCGTAAAAGCCTGCCTGTTGCTTCTGCTAATTTTTATGGAATCTTACTTGATATTCTGGAAGCTTGTGGTTGTCGTTCCGAAACAAGTAGGAGATGGTAATCTCTCAAAACATGTTTTCACCATCTACGAATGCTTTCCAGGAGTTGCAACACAACAAGTCTTCCGATATTTTATCCGGTCAATTCAGATCCCACTGACACATGCATAATGTAGTCTATCGCTTACGGCCGCTTCTACAGTTTTCATTTGCAACCCATTGCTTCAATAATTCTCGTCTTCCTTTCAACACTTTCTTTAGTTTATGACACTATTGGCATGCCTATCTTCTGGGCTGTAGGTGGGTGCGAGACCTAAAGCTCGTGTGTATCTCTCGTATGGTCCTTGTTTATGACCT
>VCRD01001798.1:0-83145 GCA_006783055.1 Trinorchestia longiramus
TGTAGTCAACGCAACCGTGTATCCTGCGTGGCAGACGGGATAGTGCGTTGAAAGAGGAGTAGCAGCTCTGTGTAGACATCGCGTAGGATCCGTGTAAAAGAGCGCGGTGTCTGATCTTAACGCTGACATCTGAGCCGGAGCTGAATAAACGTACGTTTTCACAGACGAAGAGGCGATGGTACGGAGAAGCGAATTATGTCTGATTTCTTTGGCCTCAACTCGGGTACCAGCATAGCTTGGTTGGTTGGGTTTTTCATAAACGGAGGCACAGTAGAACATGAATGTTCAGTCCACATTGCATCCAGGTCTGAACTCTGTTCTTCAGCATCGTGATGATCGGTCGAACAGACGAAGAGGAAACTCCAACAACAGCCAACAGCAGAGCAAACGAAGAAGAAATCAGCCATCGTATCTGCAGACAGGCTGTACGCAAACAAGAACTCCAAGCACTAACACGAAGTGCACGCGTTCCAACTCTTCAGGTCCCGGTCTCTACCGTCAAGATGTCAGTACGCCAGTATTCGACTTCAATATGTGCGTAGCGAAGCACGGAGAAACAATGACAAACATAATATTCAAATGCCTAAATATTAACTATTAAACTCATCTTGCCTTTAATTGCTTTATCTCCTATTGGGCTGTCGGCTTGGCTTTGCTGCCTGAGCGTGACCGCTCATTGGTTAATGTCGTGCTTCTGGTTGTAACAAAGCCTAGCTTCATCACTGTATTTACTTTCATTGTCTTGTTCTCCGATTGGTCGACGTAGAACTTTCGCTTGTAACGGAATCCTAGCCTAGTTGCTGTATTCGTTTGTAGTGAAGCCATGTGATTCACTATACGAGTATGTCACAGGTTATAGGTATGTATGTTCATAAATATAACTGATTGCATTCTCAACAGCTGCTATTCTTCCAATGATGCTAATGTGGAATGAATCCAACATGTCATCTGGGCCAATAAACAAGGCCTGCACTCGGCATCATTAAAATTCTTAGTAATATTCCTCAGTAAAAGATGAGCTCAAACTTCACCAAGCTTAGCTTTATGCAGACAGCAAGCATTATTTGAAGAATAAAATTCATGAGGGAGAGAACAAAAAAATTGCAATTTAAGAGAGCAAATTAGGCATACTTTTTGACAAGTCGACACAGATAACAATGATTATTAATTTTATCTAGATTATTATAGATCAAAACTTTTACTGAGCATAATGATGCCCTGTTCAGTGAAAATGATTGTTTTTAAGAACATTCTTTCAACTCACGAATTCTTCCCAAATTGCTGCCTAATAACGAACATTGGATTACTTTACAAAGATGATATCACCCAAAATAACATGCCAGTAACGAGGCGCAAGGGCTTATCTTTTTTGCTCTGAAGGCCTTGGCTGAGATAGTACAGTATTGAACAACAAATGTTTTAGAATGCAATTAAAAAGCCTTACAATCAATTATTTGTTAAAATGAACTTGTTTTCTCTCCCAGATTACGTCTAGAGATGTGGCAAGACACAATTTCTGGCCTAATATATGTTCCTAATTAAAACAAGTGTAACAAATCTTAAAACAGCTGAATAAATTCATGAACTAGTTCTTACTAATTGAAAACACACAAAAACCATTAATGTGACTCATGACTGTGAATTTGAATGAAATATCGAAGGAAAAATATCTACATGGTGCCCACCATCTGCAAAATAGAACTGATGTCTGTAACTAATCTTAAATATTTAGAAAGGAGCAGATAAGGCCTAAAAAGACATAGAAAAAATAGCATTGAATTATACAAAAGGGGACAATAAGTCTTGACACATTACTACATTTCAGAAAAGAGGCAGACAGAAAAGAACTATTAAAATCAGATACAAGGAGAATGGAAGTTTCCAAATAATGCAGTAAATGATAAAAAACGAAGTACCTAAACAGGACCAAGTTACTGCAAGACAAGTAAGAATGGCAAAATGTAAACCTCAAAAAGCTCAGATCAAATCATTTCAAGATAAAAAATAAATACAAAAGCATATGCAATGCAAAATAAAACCCATTCAAATGACCATTTGAACCATCTTTGTATCATATTGCAAAGATTCAGGACAACACAAAAACCATCAAAATATAGTTTGCAATATTGAAAAAAACTAATTTCCAGAGACTGCCTGAACAAGTAACCAGCATCGTTGTTCTATAACTGTTGTAGATAAACCACTTTGAAGTCTGGAGACATGACACAGGAGTTACTTGAACAAGTCACACAATTGATTTTGATCTCTTTCAGGGATCTCCATTGAAAATACAATATTTTACAAGCAATATTTGTTCATGGGCTGGTTCATCCAGCTCTCAAAGGGCTCAAAATACAACAGAAGAGAAGGAACCACCTAGGCTGCACAAAACATATTCTCACCTCCCTGTTCATCCAGTCCTACTAGGCTTCGAATACCACCTTCCTTTGCCTGGTTGAGCAGCATGAAATACAAAGTTATAATTGCAGAACCTTGAAACCTCCACAGCAGCATGAGAAAAGTCATCTATATTGACCAATTCAAGTCATATCCCATTTGCTTACAATTCATACTATCACAAATTACATTTGACAATAATTACACTATTCCTAATCCGTCAATAATTTGATTTGAGTGACAGTCAATTTCAGGACCTTGGGGTAGTACACCTGAACAGTATAACTAAGCTCCATAATTTCATAGAACACAATATAGAGAAAACTTTGAAATCAATATTAAAAACATACACCAAGGCTCACTAGAATGCTTCAAAAAAGACCTGTACATAAAATCATCTTAGTCTTCCATCAAAGCTTAGACTTTAGAACATATTTCTTGGAACTGTGCAAGTTTGTGCTCAGTATTTACTATGTCTTGTCTAGTAAGACTGTTTGTGTTGGCCTGTATGAACACGATTTAAACATTGCCTGCTTAATACAAGTTGAGTGCATTCATTACACAGCACTAATGAGATGGTACTTTGAACATTAACTATACTTACATTGTTAAATACTGCATGAACTATACATCAAAACTTGGCTTTGGCAGTACTTGTGAAAACTTAAGAATGTAATTCCATGAATACATTCATGAATCAATTTTCACTAATATGTAAGTATTACATCCAGACAACAAGCAAGGCTGAAACTCTTACACTAAAAGATCATTACACTGCCCACCTTCATGCTCTTAATAAGAATACACTGGATAAAGATTCTACACAAAGAATGTTGGGAAAGTAGTAACAAGTAACATACATTTACTGTATTATGCAGCTAATTCTTGGCTACTGCACTGCTGAGCACGATGTTAACTGTTGTTACCTCTAAGTCAAGTATCAAGATCAATAAATATCAGGCAATTGAACAAAGTTATGCAATCATACTTAAAGTATTGAATCCATATGAAGCTCCTTTATTCAGACACAATAAACATTGCAACTGAAGGGAAATGGTTTTGAAGTACGAAAATCACTGAACGTAATTTTTTATTTTACATATGGGAAGAAGAAAATTACCATAGTTAACTCATTTAAAAGATATTTTAAAGTGGAAGATGACACATGATTGAAAAAAGATAAAAACATTTTTCTTACCTCTTCACAAAGGCTGAGCATGCGACGAGTGGACTCGAGGGACTCATCCGTCACCTTGTTGGCCTGGTATTGAAGCTGGTCCAACTCACTCCGTTGCGCCACTCCCATGTTGTGCACCACTTCTTGTGGCTGAAATGCCAAATCACTTCTATTAAATGTTCCATTAGGCAGCTACTTAAAATTTTGATCAGTGTATGTAATACAAGTATAAAAATTAACTTATCATACCTATCAAAGTTCAACATGTTTCCTTTGATGACGTTTTCCATTTCTGTGTGTAATTTAATCTTTAAGAAGCAATACTACATCAACAAAACATTTACAAGTATGAACTTCTATTTTTCATGACCAAAAATGCATATTTCACCTTAAGGGATGCACAAGAGGGTCACATCACAGGGAACTTGCTAAAGTTACTGTGGCATAAGAACAACAAAAATTAGAGCATTGTTCAACTCTAACTTTACAAGCAATTTGTATTAAATTCTACAGTGACACAAGATGTTGGTATATTTATACTTGAGTACATGAATTACAAAATTTAAAACTTGACTGTGATAATAGAATAAGTTTATAAATTTCATTACGAGTTACTGTGCTTCAGCAAAAAACTTGAAAATGGGCCATGAAATTTTTCCACATGCTTCTCATTTCTTGCAATTAGTACAAACAAACAACAACAAAAATTCTATCTTTAAATGATAAATGCATACTTAATCAAAAGCAAAAAATAAAATGATACACTACTTTGAGATCTGATATGTTAAATTTGATGAATATTCATACTAAAAAAAATATTTGATCACATTTTTAACCAATAATCCCCATGCCATGAATAGAAACAAGACAAACTTGTATATTTACAGTATGTAAAATTCACTGACAGCTGACAAAAAGTTCCCAGTGTACGCAGCGAGCCAATTTTGTGTTAGTGAAATTAGTAGAGGTCTGCTAGCATCAGGGGATTATCCATATGCAAGGTACACTTATCATAATTAAAAAACAGCTAATGATTGTTAGTCGTGGGTACAAATAAATGTCTCTTTGAATTCATTCCAGGCTAAAATTAAATGTGCTTCAGATCGGCACTGCAGCTTTTCGTGTGTTTACAATGAAAAATAAGAAAAAAATAAAGTGTAACACAAAATATATAGAAAGTGTAACACTTTCTAGCAAGAAAAATTGTAACACAAAACAAGAAAAAGCATAACAGAAAATAGGAGAAAACATAAAAGAAAACTAAAAATGTATAATGCAAAACAAAACAAGCCTGAAGGAAAATGAGAAAAAAGGCATAAACAAAAACAACAAAAATGGTATACAAGAGAACACTCAAATAAATAAAATAAGCCTGATACAAAAGAACACATCTCACCTTCATTGTGCAGGTTGACAGTAGTAGTCAGCAAACACAAGCACTTGAGCAAGAATCCAAAAATGAAAAATGATGCCAATACCTTGATAAAGAAAGTATAATATAATATTCAAAAATGTGATGAAATTTTGCAATACTGAAGTTCTATTTTACATTCTATAAAAAAATGTGAAGTAATCACAAAATAATTCAAATTCAAGTTTTATGACAGAGTACAATCTTGACATATCTTCATGATGAAATAATTGAAGTAAATTCTTTACACAAGTTTTGATATTTCTTACTTTTTCCTGAAATAGTCTTATTCAATCATTCATTTGACACAAAAAACCCCAAGTCCTTGCCAAAAAATAGTACATACATTAAGTACAACAAAATTAGTTAGTGCTGGGTGAGTTGGTATTTTAATTTTAAGACTTACTCCAAAAACTGAAATGAAAACAGTGAAACATCAGGACTACATCTTAATTGAAAATAATGGTCACAACTAGAGTTTGTTACTTGAATTTTAGTCAAGAAGAGTTCTATTGAAAACTTCACCAGCTCTACTACTTTCTTGAGTGTAACAAGAATTGTTATATGATGGTGCATGACTGGGCATTTTTAAGAACTAAGATACCTGTCAGCAGAAAGTGACTGAGCCCATCACAAAGAAAACATCCTCAATGATAAAAAATCATCTATCCTCAATGATGTGAATAGCAGTTAATGAAATCAATGGTTTTTAAAAATGCCATCCATAAAAACCTGGACACTCTGAGTCAATAGATTTTCCCAATAACAGATCTAGAACACAAAAAAATAAAACAAGAGAATAAAATAATGAAAATAATTCTGCTAAGACCAGAGTTGAACAAAACAATTCATCACAAAGGTACAGGTATAACAAACTATGAAAATAAAGAAAGAAATACCTACTCCTGAAACAGAAACCCATAAGATTCTTAAAATCGGCACTGCTAAATTTGTTGCAGGTAGTTCACACTTATGAGGAGTACTGTCACACGCCTAGAAATCATAAAAAGACCATATGTACATAAATAGTACACCTCCTTGAAAGGAACTTCAGAATTCTACCCACTCTTTCTAAACACCAAGTCCTCAAAAAACTTTCCAATACAAAGCTACTTCCCCAAACCCCCTAATAGGACTGAAGTTACCGACTGGACTTATCTCCATAACTAATAATCACAAACCAAGAAAAAAAGAAAATAGCAGGAGTAGCCCAGGGAGAGCAACATCCCTTAGATGTCTGCTGATGGAAAAACATCTTCTTGAGGCATCATACATACTAGATGTGGCAAAATGATTGATACATTTATAGGTTTAGTAGAACTAAAATACAGCACAAATCAAAATATGTGTTTTTGAAATGAACATGCAATCTCATTTTTGTTTCACTTTTTTCAAAAACAGAGTTTGTTATTCTACCATTATTTAACTTACAAATGTGTCATCATTTTGTCACACCATGTACATACTTCAGTTTTACTGTCTCAATGTTAAGTCATTAATTTGCTATTAACTGGTAGATGATGCTTAGACTAGTACAATTTTTTTGACAAAACTGTACTTGAGTTAGCCTCTAATTAAACTGTTAGCCTCCAATGATAGTCAATTATTTTTAAGAGAGACAAAATTTACAGTATTTACTAGCACAATCTTCAAAAATTCTAATTGCAATTATAAAAATAGTAATTGTTTTCATTCATGCATGAGAGATTATAAAATAAAAAAATTTTTACAGCCACAAAGTTGCTCGAAGTTTGGTATTTTATAGAGGAGAATGCACTAAGCTTGCAATGATCCACAATACATCACATGTATGGAGAGACACTAATTCCATGACACTTCATACTCTCACACAAGGCAATAATAGAGATACAATCATTTTCCTTGCAAGAACTTCATAAGGTAAATAATTAACAAATTAAATTCTAAGAAGTACTTCAGTCAATTTACAAGTTGTACAAAAAATGAGATCGATCTATACCTAAAATCAAATACTGATACATTACATTAATTACAAAGAATGCTGAAGCATTATAAAACCATTAGGAAGTTATTAAAGTGAATATTTTGAAGGCTAAAAATCTAGAAATGCTGATGTCAATATAAACATAAAACATGTTTTACAAAAGAATAACAATGATACTGGCCAAAAGGAGCAAGAATGAGAATGCTTTACAGAAACATGGTGCGGTGGAAGAAAAAGATACTGGTTCGTCCTCTAAAGTTTGGGCTGGATTACTTTAAAGAGAATCCTATTTTCTCATGAATTGTCAACAAAGTTTTATGTGCTCTGAACTGAGCCTTCTCAGCTCCTAATTTCATAACTTCTTCTAAATATCCAGGCTCTTGCAGAAGTTGGTCAGCCTTCAGTTTACAAGGTTTCAAATGTTCAACTACAGCATCAGCAACAATGGCTTTGTACTCTGCAATATTTTTTCTCATATATTCTTGCTTGATGGAAGAAACAGGAAGTCCAGACACATTGCTGTGTATAGCCACAAAATTGTCAACAGCAGGCAAAACATTTTCACATGCTTCACCAATGCAACCAGTATAATTTTCTGTGTTTGCACATTTTAGTTTATCTACAATTACTTCAGCAGAATCTAAAATTTCAATTCTGCTAGAAGGGTTTACTTCTGATTTAGACATTTTTTTAGTAGGTTGGCATAAACTCTTTAGTCGAGCAAGAGAATCATCTAAGATTATAGCTTCAGGGAGTCTGAAGATGTTCTTGCCATATCTGGTATTGAACTGACGGGCAACTTGACGAGCAACTTGAATGTGTTGCTTCTGGTCATCTCCAACAGGAACATGGGAGGCTTTATACAAGAGAATATCAGCAGCCTGTAGCACAGGATACGAAAAGAGGCCAAGAGACGGAGAATGGTCCAGTGTGCTGACCTTGTCCTTGTAGTGAGCTTGACGAGCCAGCAAGGCTGAATGTGTGACAGACCTGAGCAGAACATTGAGCTGGCTATGCTCAGAGACTTGACTCTGCTGGAACAATATAGACTTTTTCGGGTCAACACCACAAGCAATAAGAGATGCTGCCATCATCAAGGCATTGCTCCGCAGAATATCACGACGATGCTCAACTGTTATTGCATGTTGGTCTACAATGCACACCATTACATCATGTCCAGCACTTTGCAAGTCTACCCATTGTTTCACAGCCCCAAAATAGTTGCCCAAGTGCAGAACTCCAGTGGGTTGGATTCCAGAAAATATGTGTTTATTTTTACCAGACTTATATTCATGAGACACAGGTGGTGACAAAAATGAAGAATGCTTGACAAGCTCAGATGAGTTTGATTTCTTATCCACAAAGCCAATCTTGTCATAAACTTCTGCTAAAGTTTTCATGGACATTGATTGAACTTTAGAAGCACTAATTTCTAATTCATTTACCAGATGCTCTTTCTCTGACAAGTACCTCATCACTTCATTTTGAATAGGAGTAAAGAATGAACTAAGTGCATCAGCTACAACAAATTTATATTGAGCAGTTTCCAGTCCATTGTTCTCCCTTTGAATGTCATCATAAGTTTTACTAGAAGCAAGAGCATGAAGCGCAATCAAATTTGATACACCGGGACGATTATTTTCATCAAAGTAAACTTCAGATGTGAAATCTGTCACAGCTTTCTTACATTTTTCAACAACAGTATCAACAGAATCTAATAAATCTATCCTGCATTTTGCAGAATCTGATCTTGACATTTTTTTAGATGGTTCTTTAAGATTTCTAATGCAGGATGAAAATTCACCACTAATACACAAAATAGGAGGACTGAAATAGTCACCATGTTTTTTATTAAATGTTAGACAAGTGTTTTGCAGTATTTCAACTAAATCACCCATATCCTTGCCTCCAGGTATAATGTTAGGTTTGTGGAGCAGGACATCAGCACAAGTTAACACAGGAGCCACATACTGGCCAAGTGTAACTTCTTTGATGGATGCTAACTTAGCATTGTGACTGGCAACTTTATCAGGTTCTCCTTCATCAACTGTGCACTGCAGAACCCAATCAAGCTGAGAATGAGCAGGTACCTTGCTCTGCTGAAATATTAAACTTCTGTTAGGATCCAATCCACAAGCCATGGCAGTGGCTGCAGTCAGCATGATTGAGTGTTGTAGGTCAGACTTTGAAGTGAAATTTTCCAAGGCCTGGATGTCAGCAATACACAAATAAACTTGGTGGCCATTATTTTGGAGTTGAATGCACTGCTGCAAGGCACCAAAATAGTTTCCTACATGAAGCATCCCAGGTTTAATGGAGAGCACTGCAGTCAAACTCTCAGTTTGGGGTAAAGTACTCAAAGTCTTGGACAGGCATTTTATACTTGAGTTTTCTCCAACACCTACAGCAGAAGAGTGTCTTATACCACAACAGGGAAAACTGTTTGGGTCTCTAACACAGGCCAATGTACTGGGACCTTTCCACAGCAAATCCTTTATTTTTGTTTGAGAAGCAAGCTTATACATTTTTAAAAAACTGTGATAGACAATTTAAGATTACACTTTTATTCTACCAGATATCTGAAAAATAGATGAAAACACTTAATATGGCATATTCAAAGCACAAAATATATTCACAAACATTATTAGAATAGTTCAAGAACACTAAAAATGACAAATTATCACAGAACTGTCTTGATCAAACCAAAGAAAGTCACAGACAGCTGGACATGTCTTTCAATGTTATATTAATGCCTTATCTACATAGAGCAGATACTACCTTTCATAGAATAATCCAACACTATTAACCCAATAAATTCATCCACAACATTTTTCAAATGCACTCACATCTCCACAAACCCTGGATGTAGAATTGTTGGCTTCAGTGCTTTAATAAACCTAAAAATTAAATCAGGTGCAGAGAATAAAAACAACTGAGTACAATATTTTGTAGTTTGTGTTGTACTGAAAGTTTACACTAAAAATGTTTAGAGCAAAACATCCATTTCATGATTACTATAAGACAAATTTACAATGTATGCACAGCCTCATTGTTGGGACAACACTGAATACAGGCTGACAAATTTTTTACATAAAAAATCAGTAACCCAGTAAAAAACTCGAGTAAACAAACAACATTTGTTAGGAAAGTGTTCAGCCTATTACCCAGATTTAATAGAAAACAATCAATCTATAATTGGACTTTAATAAAAAGTTTTCAGCCTATTAATGGACTTTAATAAAAAGTTTTCAGCCTATTAATGGACTTTAATATAAAATAATTAACCTACTACTGTGCTTTAACTGAAAGTGTTCAGCCTATTTCTGGGCTTTAATAGAAAATTGTTCAGCCTATTACTAGGGATTAATATAATATAATCCAGCTATTACTGTGTGCTCAGCCTACTACTGTGATTTAGTAGGAAGAACTCAGCCTATTACTGGGCTTTAATAAGATGTTACTGCATTGTAAATTGAGACAACCATGATTCATTAAATATTTCCAGTAGAATTATCCAAATTTAAGTTTCTGAAAAATAGCAAAAAATGTAGCAAATAGGCATCCATTCACAACACATGAGCCATGTTAAAATTTGAACTCCATTTCTTCATAATAACTTGAACAATCATCAGAGTAACTGCTAGTGAAGCTTTAAAATGGAATGCCATCACAGGTGTAGAAATTTAGAGCTGATTGCTTGGAGTCAGGGAAATTTTAAATGAAAGAGAAAAATAACCAGCATAAAAAATAATAATGGTAAATGCTTCAGAATACACAAATCCCCTCAATAATAAAATATAAGAAAAATCAAATTTGAAATATACTAAAAAAAATAAACATCAGTAATAAAATATAAGAAAAATCAAATCTAAAATACACCAAAAAAACATGAATGACTATATTCATTTATTACCTAATGACCTACTCACACAGGCATGAACAAAGTCAAGGTGTTCCTGTTTAATGCCTGAGTTACCATGATCTGCAGCAGCTGGCTTGAGGCTGTACAACACTAAACACAGTACAAGAATAAAATCCTTAAAAACAAATTTTAAGCAAGAAATTAATACAGCAGACACTCTCATCAAAGAACTGAAACGTTAAAGCCCAGTAAATTCACCTCTTCTCAATTCCTGCAGCAAATGTTGTTCCTTTTAGTAGTTATTCAGAAGTAGTTTTTGCACTCTTGGTCAACAAGATTTTTGTGACATGAACAATTTAAGTAGCATTTAACTATTTATGAGTGCTGATTTTAGTCCTGACCTTTATCAATGCCAATACTAGTTTGACAGTATCAATGCCAATACTCAGCATAGTTTAACACATTTCCTGTGTATAGGTATTCAAGCAGTATTCGCTGTTAACACTGTTGGTACACGGGTGTACCAATACGCGGAGAACGTGTCAACAGTATCAATGCCAATGCTCAGCATAGTTTAAACAGCCATGTAACTCAACCTGTTTCTTGTAATCACATCAATACTACATCTATATTGAAGTATATGAGACAAGCTGAAGTATATGACAAGTCAAGTATGAGTACATAATACAAGCTCAAATATATGACAAGTTGAAGTATATGACACAAGCTAAAATATATGACAAGTTCAAGTATATAACATAAGCAGAAGTATATGACACAAGTTAAAGTAACTAAACATGACACTGTCATGACTGCTAGCAAAAATTTCTTTATGCATGCATGGAATAAGCAACATTGAAGTTGAATAGTCATTGTTTTTAATGTGACTACCTGCTAAGCATGTGGCACTGTTTATGACAAGCTGGATCTTCCAGTGATGCCCTAACTTGGCTGGTTCATTTGCATGGAATGACTCAGAGAAGCCCTAGAGAAATTACTTTAGATGACCTTGGCACAAAGGAGAAAAACTCTGGGATGCCATCCTGTCGTATGCCTGTGAATTAGAGAGAATTGAAGGCCATTACAGAGGCCCCAGCCAAACGCTGGCCTCCAAATCTAAATCCAAGTCTGTCAATTAAGCCAAACAATCAATAACTATCAATAAATGCAATAGATCAAACCTCTGGTGATTATCAGTACGAAAAATGCACCTACGCAAACTCAAAACGTTTCACCACAACGTTTCCACCAGCGCCTCAAGTCTCTACCAGCCCTAAGTTCCCTAAACAAGAATACTTACCCACGAGTCTGCATGCGTTTATTACACTTAAGATTCCTTCTAGTAGATGCAGATCAATGTTTTCATATTTTCTGTTTTTCCCTTAATTCTTTTCACTTTTACACGATTATTATTTCCTTACCACTTAGAGCGTGAACTTATTGCACTTCCTTCGTCTAGTGAACTGATAGCACGCATCCACCTCCCGCAAACACTTCTCCACTTGTTTTCCTTTTTCTACGCGGTCACGTCAAGTATACGGTAAATCGCCAGGCAAAAACTATAATATTAAAAAAAGAAACTACATTGTCTGTCATGTTTACATAAAAATCTATATAAGTTTGTATTATGCTATATATGTTAATACAACAATAACAATATATAAGAGAGATGAAATAAGTTATATCATATCAAATGAATGGTATATGAAATTCTAAAATATATACAGACACATGAGATACAACAGTATGAATACATTTATAAATAAATAAATGACAGTTTAAAATTCATTAGCTTAATCACATAAATAAACAATTATATCACGTACTTTAACCTTTTTACACCGGGGAGAAAATTTCGACACTGATCTCGACACGGACTTAAAATCTTGAGAAATCCAGAAAAAATCTTGAAACGAACAGTTTCGTTAATTATATTCGTCCTATGCATCGCAGAACCTTTATTTTGGTCTCAAATTAAAGATAACAACCTTTTTTCACTGCATGGTTATAAATTAACCCCATTTGTTAAACGACCGGCGCTTGAGGGGAAGCCGTTCATTGACACCCGTTTTCGAGTCCACTAACGATATTTATACCTTCCGCACCCTGAAATTATTTCTCACCTATCCGTCTCACAAACTTCATTTACATATAAAATTAACGCTAACAATCTAGACATGTGCCATGTTTAATTTAAAACCTCCTAGAATCAAACTTACATGGGGCCAAATAACCCGGAGATGGATATAGATGGAGATGGATAGAGATGGAGATAGATAAAGATGGAGATAGATAAAGATAGAAATTGAGATGGAGATAGATAGATATGGAGATAGAGATAGATAAAGATGGAAATAGAGATAGAGTGAGCGAGATGGAAATACACAGTCGATTATATAGGTAGACTAGTAGAAGTAGCTTCATTCAGTTATTTGGGATTCAGGGGTTAAGAATTATAAAGAGAAAATATAATTTTCTTACGTTTGCAAGCTTACCTTCGATTTCAAAATTCTTCTGATCGCGGAAAAGAAGTTTTCATTGCTCTGCTCCAATCTTTGGAAACGCTTTTCTACGCAACAGCTGTTGCGTTTATCACATTCCTACCCATGATCGTCACAAGGGTATCGAATATGTGAACAGGTGAGAGCTACTCTCCACCTGTTTAGCTACTTCCACGGTTTCTTCCATCATTCTTACAATATTGGTAATAATTCAATAACGCATGTAGAAGCACGAAATCACACAGAACGGTCGGTGAATTTGATATACTAGTTTCTTACCTCGCATCTCCGTAGCAGATGCTATACTGAATATCATACGTATCCTTATTTGATGCAGTCCTTCGTCTTATGATGCCTAAACATTCTGAATGTAGACTGTCAGCGTTGTATGTTTTTAAATTTTATCCTGTGGTAAGTTAACTTACATCGAGATATCTCGAAGTAAACGACTTGCTGCAGGTTTAGTGCACTTATATCTTGGCACCGCTGTTGTATCATCTACTATGTATAAGATACTTACGATCTAATCGATCTTGAATGACATTTTAAAAACCAATATTGTAACAAATCTTATGTATCAACTTCATTGGAAATACACAGTTTTTCATTTTTTTTATTCTTTATTTTCTATCTTGTGGTGTTATTAGGTAAATTTGACAGTTCCCGTAGAAGTTCCCGAAATTATGATAAAGATAAATGCATTAAAGATTTGTGTCAAATGATTGTGCTATCAATGAACATTTTTCATTGATATATACAGAACTTCCATTGCATATCTTATCTACTCGAAATAGTCTAGGGAGGGAGTAATAGGGGGAGAGAGAGAAAGAAAGAAAGAGAGAGAAAAAGGGAAAAAGTGAAAGAGAAAGAGAGGGAGAAAGAGATGGAGACACATAGTCGATTATATAAATAGATGCTCGACTTTAATATATATATATATGTATATATTGACAGTTATGATTACTCATTGCTCTGATTGCTTAATTACTCTGAAGGAGTTGGACGGGTTTCTCAAAATGAAGTATTGCAGTGAAACACTTTCGCGTATATGAACAAATTGTTTGAACATATTCATTTTGACCACAACTGTGAGTGTGATGCACATTCAGGTAAATATAATGATCTTTATTGCACGGTGAACGATCAGGAATGCATATTACGTTAGGGGAAAAAGAGGAAAGATAACACATGAAAAAGTTTGATGAAAAAGTCTAGCTGTACTTAAAAAAATCGATGAAAAGATGTATTATGAGAAAGTTCTTAGCTTTAATTCGATATGTAATGAAGTTTGTGGGATGAATAGATGAGTCCACGAGTCCACCCGTTAGTGGACTGGAAAACGGGTGTTAAGGAACTGCTGTAGCATGAACGGTACCACCCAATGTACCATTCATTAATGTAGCATGAACGGTACCACCCAATGTACCATTCATATTTCTGTAATAGCAATTATCTCATTAAAATATGTTAGCAATTACCTAATTATAAGTTTGCATGTATCTAATTTAATACGTATCACGTAATTCATTAATCTCACTAGAGATTGTCGCAAAAATTATTACAGAATTTTAGCCTTGTTTTAGTCTCGTTGGCAAGGTTAGTGACAACCCAGGGATATATATTTTATTTTATATTAAATAATCAGATCTGAGCGTTCCAAAATAAAGGACTATTAGGCTGGCAACATTCGCGGATCCCACCCAGCTTCCGGTCCGCAAGACTATATATACTTGATTCCACGCCACCGATTTTGTTGCTATCTAGAATCCATTTTGTGCGTAGTGGAGAATTTGGGGGACCGTTTACCATTCACCTACTTTGGAATTTCACTGTGAACTCACGGTGAACTCATTTTGGAACTTATTGTGCACCGACTGTGCACTTGCTGTGCATCCCTGCCCCTATTCAGCCACAGTTGTTGTAGCCCCCAGACTGGTCACTCTTACCTGGAAGCTGAACTGGCCAAACTTTCATCTGGAAGCTCTGAACTGGCTGGCAAGAAGCAAAAGAAGTTCCAAGCTATTTCTCGTGCCAATTTCATGGAAATACAAGCTGAGTTTCCTGTTGACAAGTTCCTTTATTTACCTTGAGTAAGGTCACACGGGCAGTTAGATTAGGCTTGTTAAAGTTGGTTGCTTAAAATCCCCCAAGCACGACCAAACTTTACACTGCGTGCCCCATGTTAGCAAGGTTAGTTTTAATTTAGACACCGCACATGTCTAGATTGTTAGCTTTAATTTGATATGTGGATGAAGTTTGTGGGACAAATAGGTGAGAAATAATTCCGGGGACCGGAAGGTATAAATATCGTTAGTGGAGTCCAAAACGGTGTCAAGGATTGTCGTGCACCCATGCTCGCAAGGTTGATTGTAGAAGGTTTTAATTTAAACATGGCACATATCTAGATTGTTAATTTTAATTTGATACGTGAATGAAGTTTGTGGGACGAATAGGCGAGAAATAATTCCGGAGACCGGAAGGTATAAATATCGTTAGGAGACTCAAAAACTGGTGCCCAGAAACGGCGTCTCCTCAAGCGCGGGTGGTTGAGCAAAGTGGGTTAATTTATAACCATGCAGTGAGAGGAGGTTGTTAGCTTTAATTTGAGACCAAAAGGAAGATTCGACGATTCGACAAAAATAAATGACGAAACTGTTCGCTTCAAGATTTTTTCTGGATTTATCAAGATTTTAAGTTCGGGTCGAGATCGGTGTTGAGATTTTCCCTCCGGTCCTTTTTACCCCAAGAATCTTAGCCATGTACTTAATTAACAATTAAATTGTTTACAATTTTAGAATATTTGATAATGAAAATAATTTTAACATCGTTTGCAATTTTAACAATTCATAATCTATCATTGCATACTAGTGATAATCAACTGTAGTGTGCTCAAGTCGCATCTTATCTTAGAACGACATGAACAGTCACTAAAAACATCATCAATATTCATAAAGAATCTTGGCATTAACAATTAAAAATCTGATAATCATCTACTGTTAACTTTATTATAAATAAAATTTTCTTCAGTTTATTTTCTTGTTTTTGTTATTACCGTGGCTAAAACGAACTTCCGAAGATGTTTTGTAAGAACATTTATATCGGAAACCATAATTTCAGTCGAGTAATTCCAGAACAAAAGCAGCCAGTTAGCGTGTTCTAAGCACAATTGTGTGTGTTTTGTTGCTGGTGGTTTATGTATGGAGTGTGTAATCTGTTCAAATTATGTGCATCATTAATTTTACTTCGTTGATACGTTTGTTATCACTGTATTCAATATTGATTTAGTATGAATAATTACCGGCCATTAAATTAAGTGACTCGTACACCGATTGCTAAACATTCTTATTTTATTTTAGTATACTTGATGTCATTTATTAATTTATTATTCAGTTAGTCGTTTGATGAGCTTCTTTTTCGGGCAGGTTATTTTGTTATGTATTGCACTTAATTAATATTCTACATGAAGTAGGTTGAGAAATCAGTTCTTTGATATATTTTTTTTTGCCGTGTGAGTGCTCCTGCAGAATAGAGCCTCATATTGGGTTATTTCTGCTTTGTCTTTACTGAGAAATGTCAATTACTAAATTATATAATTAGAAATAAGCCTATGTCTACTTCTCTTTGTATCTATGGCTGCAATTAAAATTCTTGTCTGAATATATGTTTTCTAAAGTATATTGTATGAGGCTAGCAAAATTGTGATGAAGAGTAACCATCTGTTGATTGAAATTGGATTCTTTGAAAATAATTTTTTTAGCTACATGTTAATAACATAAAGCTCATTAATATAATATAGACTATAAAGTGTCAAGGCTTCACAGCATAGTACATAGAATAGAATATGACAATAGGATAAAATGTTTGTTCTATTCTTGAGTTGTTTCTAAATTTTCATGCTGTCTAAAGGAAAGCCATCAATCATGCACATGTCAGAATCATGCACATGTGCTGCAATCATGCACATGTGCCGCAATCATGCACATGTGCTGCAATCATGCACATGTGCTGCAATCATGCACATGTGCCGCAATCATGCACATGTGCCGCAATCATGCACATGTGCCGCAATCATGCACATGTGCCGCAATCATGCACATGTGCCGCAATCATGCAAATGTGCTGCAATCATGCACATGTGCCGCAATCACGCACATACCCCAGGAGTTCAGGATTTAGAATTATAATGTTATAATACTAGCAGGATTCTTTGTGCAATGTGTCGAGATAACTTTTTGATGTATTTTTTATTTCAGCATGAATGTTTTTGCTGGATTGAAACCTTGGAAATTTTAACTGGGAAGATATTTAGAGCTTGGGATGTCTTGAAGCTTTCCATTATTAGCATTTGGCTGTTATTCCTGGTTTACACCTGATTGTTTTTTCAAAATGCTCTTCCAAGGTAATATAGTTTTGGCTGTTGAGGTACTTACAGGTCAGGTCTCAATGAGTTGTCCATGTAATATTCTTTGTTCTAGAGAGATGAGTTCAAGCTACTGAAGATGCCTTCTGTAGCTAAGATTAAAGAATTCATGAATCAGTTTGTTGCTTCATGCTACATTTTTTCTATTTAATCATCTTTTTGTAGGATAGGAGATCCGAGTTGCACTGCATCCTCCAGGTGTGGCTAGATTAGCACTTTATAGAGTGGCAGTGTCATGCATTTTGATTTTTAATAAAAGTTTCTTGCTGTAAAACTAACAATTCTGCTTGCTTTTTCAATTTTTTTCCCCACTTTATACCAAGATCTTTGTTGTACTGCTTCAATGGGTATTTATATTATAGAGGCGTAGTGTAGAGGCACTACAGCATAGTGTAGAGGTTCTACAGCAAAGTGTAGAGATTCTACAGCAAAGTGTAGAGATTCTACAGCAAAGTGTAGAGATTCTACAGCAAAGTGTAGAGATTCTACAGCAAAGTGTAGAGATTCTACAGCAAAGTGTAGAGATTCTACAGCAAAGTGTAGAGGCACTAGAGCATAGTGTAGAGGCACTAGAGCAGTGGTTCCCAATCTGTGGTACGCAAGGGCCTTCCAGGTGGTTCGCGAACGCTTTCGGGATCATGAACAATTTTTTTTATTTTTTATTTCATAAAATGTTTACTGCCTAACACAGGGTAATCTGGCAACAATTTGTAGTTAGCAAGTTTTAGTTGATTTGCATGTTGTACTTGTACAATTATGGAATGAAGTGATATCTGATTGAATTTAATTTCTCTGGAACCAAGTGGTACGCAGCAACTGTACGAGATCTCCAAGTGGTACTCGATCACAAAAAGGTTGGGAACCATTGCACTAGAGCATAGTGTAGAGGCACTGGAGCATAGTGTAGAGGCACTGGAGCATAGTGTAGAGGCACTAGAGCATAGTGTAGAGGCTCTACAGCATAGTGTAGAGGCTCTACAGCAGAATGTTATGCAGAAGACACTCCAACTAAGATGACCTCACCCACAACCTGATCTGCAAACAACCTGAAATACACAGGTTCTTTGTAAGTAGCAGCACAACTAAGATATCTAAGAACTGTGACAACTAAATAAGGGTCATGGGCAACTATGTTACCCATGTAGTAACTGGGCCAGTGTGAAGAAGCTGGTTCACATTATAGGTCTCTGAGACACACAGATCCAACTCCTTCACAGACCCACTGGAAAGCCCTTTGAGACACTGTCAGAAGCAGAGGCCTCACAGTCTTTTCTTTTTACTTCAGTGGATAAGGCGGTGTTGTCAATGTCCACACATCATGCTCGTTATACTGGATGTGATACTGGAGTTGTTTGAGTACAAGGTTCTGAAGACCGTGCTCCAGTGCCGCTTCGAGATGTAGCTTGTGTGACTGTTCCGTACAAGTTCTCTGATCTGCTGAGGCAGCACAACCCTATGACTGTGATGCTACTTATTTTACAAGCAGGGGATATTGTGCAACTTAGTGTAGTCCTGCATAGTTCTTGCAGGTTGAGTCTGAATTCATTTTGTTCTTTCCTGATTTTGTCGAAAGGACACACATTGTAGCTCATAAAACTACCTAGGTGTTAGTTGCAATGGTTGCAGAGCTGGTGCCACTAGGGAATATCTTCCTCAATTCTGCTTTGTGGAGGAGACAGTGGCTGCAAAACACCTCCACTCGTGGTTTCAGCCGGTGCATCAGAGGATTCTTTGTTTTTTACAATCCTTCACTCCAGGGATGTTTACCAGCAGTACGGAAAACTTTACTGGGACCACCCACCCATCAAAGTATCCACAGCATAAGTAACACTGGTACATTGAAAAATAGCTCATTTTCCTCAAATAATCATAAACTGGGACTTAACGGCATCAGTCAATGGCGATCTCTGTAATAAGGATAGGTGAGAGGACACCAGTACCGCCCATGTCACGTAGGATATCCCTGACAACGAGACCATTTACTGTGCCACTGCAAATATATTTTCTCAAACGATTGTTATCCCTCCTTTTGGTATGCTAAGGCTCAGATCCGAGTCATTGGGAAGAATTAGAATGGGAAGCTCTGATACAAAAGTTAAGTTTTCTAGAGTTTGATTTGAATTTTGCTATAAACGTGCTCCTCGATACTACGAAATCTAGTGTTATATTAAGTATACTGGTTCTTGAAGTGTTGTACTTGCTTTGTCGTAGACATGGCATCTCGCATAACTATCTGTAGTGAGCCGTCGTAGGATCATGGTAGTGCAGCAGTTGACGTTACAACATTCAGCATTTCGTGGATTCTTCTGACTTGTCTCCTAAATGGATGGAGTTTTCCCTTACGTCTTATGAGCCATTGCTCAACCATATGCAAAGCTAATCATTTCTTTCAATGTGCCAACATTTTTTTCTCTTGCATGTATTCTCAGTGAGATAAATGTACTCTCAATGGTCCATTAAAAAGAAAGATAGAAAATCCTTGTTAGTTTTAGACAATTCGCACGATCTCATTAAAAAATCTTAGTCTTCCAAGCCTGGTCGCAAAATACTCGTAGTTGTTGGCAGAAAGCGAGCTGTTCTGAAGTCCTTCCTGTATCCTTCCATGAGTAATATAAAATCCTGCCTGTAGTGCTTTCTTGAGTAGGAAATAGTCTCCCGTAATTTCTAGAGACAAAGAAGCATAGAAATGCACAACACAACCCACCAAAAGACTTACTAAGCATGATGCACAAGTTGTTTTCTCAATTTGTAGGAGAGGCAAGACACTTGAAGTGTACAAGGGAGAAGGTTATATCGTCACCATGCTTAAATACAGGTAATTTTGTTCTTTTACATCTCTTTCATGGAGTAACAGTCTAAACTTATCTTGCATTATTCTTGGTTCAGCTGTCAAAGCTCAATTTCGAATTCCATGCCGGTTTCCTCCACTTTTGCACCAATTCAAACTTTCTCGAGTTCATGCTGTTGACCTCTCTCTTCTGTAGAAACCTGCTGCTGTATCAGCACAAAATCTGCAGGCCAATTGCTGGATAAGCCCAGTTTTTGCCTTATAGTTTCAGTTTATCAAGAATGTTGACCATGATGAACTTTCCTTGACAGGAAATTTTGAAGTAGTGGTTCAGTATACAAGTCATCTAAAACTTGACCACTGGAATTATCTCCACTTTCAGTTTACTGCAACACTGCACTTGTCATTCAAGCTTAGGTATATGTTAAAAAAATCTCCATAGTTAATCAGCAAACTGCTAAATGTTAAAGTCCCATTATAAAGTTTGCCACAAAAGGATTAAAGCTCATGAAAAATGTTTGAAAGCTTTTAGAAAATGTATTGATACTTATTGGAAATATTTAGTCTCTCAGAATATGTTCTGAGACTTGTAAGAAAATGTTGGTTGTTTAGCAGTGTACTAGGAGTTTTTTTTAATAACTATTAGTAAGAAAACCTAGAGTTGAGTTACTACTAGTATGAATGGTTCATTCTGTTGACAGTTAACAATTGTTTGTTGACATTTTCGTGTAGGTACACATAATGCTGGGATTTAGATAAGTGGCATTACTGTCAGGTTTGCTTGCTTCAAGTAAACTTTAAAGTCAAATTTTTCTTCACTATGCTTTTTAATTTTCTTGTACATTTCCTACTAAATTTAGACTGGTAGATATGTGGCTGGGGTGACTAAGGTCTCCTGAGGTAAAATTGTTAAAAAAAAATTATGACTACCAGCTCTCGGTTGAAGTATAAATAAAATATCCCTTATGTATGTGAGGAAAATCAATTCAACATCATAGGAATACTGGTTAATTTATGATATATCATTACTATTCTCAAGTGTTAGCATCTTAGTAAATGAAAGCCATGATTTTTATAGATAATTGAATAATTATTGGGAAAACATGATGTACACTCATTGCGTAATTGTTTTTTCTATGAACAGACTGTACAATTACTCTAATTCTTCTTGCATGTTACTTTGAAGGTAATGATCCCAGCTTTCACTATTACAATAAAGAGAACTTTCAAGACACTTTTCTCATCTTACAATAACTCCTCAGGATTGATTAGAATAGAGCAGAATATGTTGAATATTTCCTTGAGATTTTTTCAATTGCATCTATAAGTTTGCTGTTCATTGATGTATTTTAAGAGTGCTATGGTTTATTTGAGGTTTTGCCATCTATATTATTTAGTTTTTCTTCAATAGTTGCCACATGATCTGAGATTTATTCAGTGTTCTCCTAAAGTTGAATTTTTAAGGTTCTCAACATTTTTGTTGATAATTATCTGTTATTGTATTATTTATTTTCACTTGTTTTGTGCTAATAATCTAATATTTAATTTTTACAGCGGAATGTCATTATAATGATTTGTTTGTGAATGAACAAATGTCATTTCTGTGCTACTACGTAATGCAGCTGAAGCTGCATAAACTTCCTTTTTTACTATTGGTTTGGTAATCACAATGAGTAATGCAACAACTGCATGCTCTCAGACTGTAAGAGAGTCTGCCAGTGCGTGTAGTTCGCCTCCCACTCCCAAGCCGTTGGATTATCGAAGTGAGAGCAAAAGACGAGCAACTGTGGAGGTAACAGACGGCAATAGTGTGAAGGATCAAACAGATTCTGAAAATGCTGCTTCACAAGTTAAGACTCAGCCAATTGGTGAGGCTGACACAAACTCCAGTGTGCCCAGTGGTGAAAATTACCAAGAACCTGAACCACCAGAAAAAGAAACTCCAGTTTTACCTGATAGCAAGGTTATTCAAGATGACCAGCAACCTTCCCACAGCAATTCCAGATCATTTCAGTCATTACCTCTCTCATCACACTTCCTGAATGACTTGCCAGGTCCTTCAAGGTCTCGTCAGTTTGAAAACTGGCCTGCTTACATGAACCCTGATTATAGGTTCGTAGGCTCCTCCAGTGATTCTGCTTCTTCATCCATGAGACATCACAACTATCCATATTGTCCTCCTGTTAATGCTTCATTGTATGACAGCCATGCTCTAGCCAGAAAATGGTGGGCCAATCAAAAAGATGCTATGGGCAATTACATGGGAGCTACCAATTTTCATGAAGATGTTTCTCTATGTCCTGGAAATGAGTGGTCTTACGGGAGTGTTCAAAACTATTCAAGCATTCAACAAAACCAGGGTTATGATGATCACTACCAGAGACGACAACAAGCATATCCTCGTTCTTACATGCAAAGTATGCACAACCGCCCATACAAATCTTCATTCCGAGCTAATCGTTTCTCATGGTCCAGGGAACAGGGAAATCTACAGTCCTCAGAAGGCCAGAAATATCTACCATGTGGAGTTGCTGGAAACCCTTTCAGTCAGGAGAAAAGTACTACAGTTCATGGGCACAGAAGGCATACCTCAGGATTTGGGAAAGGGAAGCCTGGCAGAGTTTTTCAATCACTATCAAAGAATAACGTCCCATTCATGAAAAAGAAGAAACGATTGAATAGAAAATTCATGAAGGATCTGAGAAGGCCACAAAGTGCTGGAGCAGTTTTGATGCATTCAACTTCATCAATATCTTCTAGATTGGCTAAACTAACCCTAAAGAAGAAAAAAGAGAAGAAAGATGCCCCTGAAGACCCAAATAAAAAAGCTTTTACTGCTGCTGCTGACAAACTTCGAAAGACATTTTTTGCATCTAAAAAAACCTCTCCAGAGGATGGAAACAGCAAGGATCACCGAAAGCAGACCACAATGCAGTTTCATTCAACTCAAGAAAATGCTGAAGATCTGTCTATCAAGACATATGCTAGAAGTTGTCATTTTGGTAGTGGACTGCGTGTTATTGATGTGACTGAGAAAGAAAACATGAAAACTTTACCCACTCCCCTTGCATCACCACACTTCCAGGAAGGCAAAGCTCCATCTAGCAATTTAAAGTACAAACAGAGCGCAACGTGCAATGATGCGTCTGATGAAACTTCAGATGAAGAAGTGGAAGAGAAGAAGCAACCCAGCAAGACCACTACTACTCAGCTGCAACGCCGGAGGTACTTGTCAGAGAGTGCTGGTGCTGCTTGTGCCACAGGCTGTGTGAGACCTCCACGATCTCGGTCTACGTCTGTTGGTGCTATTGACTCGTCAACCTGTTGCAAGCGTACGTCTTCCAACCAAGAGAAATCTACTACTCCAGACCGTCCCAGAGTAAACAAAATGCTAGTAAAGCAACTTCTCACAATGGATAAGAAAAGTTTACAGGTATGTCTGTTGACTTCTTGTGTATATATATAGTACAAATATTAGGCTGCATTTTCTTTTATTTTGGTATTCTGCTTGTATTCAGTACTATCTTGAATTTAAGAGAAACTTTCTAAATTGTACTTTTATTTCAACTGTGTAGCCAATTTTTCAATAGGGTTCTAAACTCCTCTGTTTTTTTTTGCAAGGACTTGGTGGCTGACCCTCGCTCACGTAAAGCCCAGTTCATGGTGAGTCATTTGATGTCCGAACAAAGGTCTGCTTTGGCCCAAAGGCTGGACATGCTTCGTGGCCAGCAGGGTCCCCACAGCAAGACAAGGGCCCTGTCTTGTGAATTATCTCAAGAACTGCTCATCAGAGATCCTAGGAGAATGGGTGCTTTAGAAAGAGAGGAAGAGCTTCAGATCTTGGGGCAAATTGAAGCTCTGGAGCTGGAGACACTCTCTAGTGATGTGCTGTTCCAGGTCAGTTGGGTCTCTTAGTCTTATAGTTGGAGCTGATTTAATGGAAACAGATATACATACATTGGTGACGATCCTCACAAAATTAGCCATACTGTTAAAGCTGTATCATTGTTGTTTTTGTATTAGACATTTCTGCTAGAATAGTGCTGGATAGAATATGGAAATGTGGCATTCCCACTAGAATGGTAATGGGCAGAACATAGATATTTTTAATGCTGCTTGCAGTTATTGTCCTTTTTATATACCATCATAAATCATGTACTATAGTTGATGCTCTACCAATATTGCCACAATTGGTTGCAATAAGAACCCAATTTGCTTCTTATTCAGTGCTGAACCAATTTTATTTTCATTGGTTTTTGTGAAATATTTCTGGCTGTCATGTTAATTTTTGTCTTTCCGTAAATTTGTTCCATCAATTTTTGAAAGGTGCATAGTTCTCAATTTATGTTTAACACTAAAGAGATGGTTTTGCCAATATTCTGCGTTTTTTTAGGCACCTGTGTAGATTTATATATCAAGTAATTCGTATTAAAGATGGATGAGCTGTTCGGTCAAAGTGACTTACCTTGCGGTCTCTCTAATATCCGCGCGTCAGGTGCGACAAATCCTGTTGGCTGAGCAGCAGGGGCTGGCAAGCCAGACTATAGCTCAGGCTTTCCTCTCCATTGATGATCTCCTGAGTGGCCAGATCTCTGACACAGCTCAGCCTCAGCTGTCCAGAAATGAAGCTTCCATCCGTGAATCTGGATCAAAGCCCACCACATCTGCTGGTCTGTTATCAGGATTTGATATAACTGGAAATAATATTTTTGATTGTAATTTAATTGGTATTTAACCCTTTACTGTTCAATTGATCCTGGAATTTTATTTGAAAAAGAGTGCTAAAATTAAATCTATGATATTTATCAACCTATCAGTGCAGTCGGCATATCATCTATGCTTAGAGTTGGACCAATGCCAAATGGTTGTCAATACTACTAGAGTACAATATTTTAGGCCTATTTTACAACTACAGTGTGTATTATACAACCTACTTCAAAAATTCATAGACGGTTTGTAGCCAAAGTCAATGAAAATTTTGTACTTGAAATTTTACATGTTCATTGAAATGGCTGAAACGTACATCTGACCCCATTATTTAGATTGACATTATTTAGCATGACTTCCTTTGATTGTGTGTTGATGATCCAAACTTGTTCCATGCATCATGCTTTCTCCCAACAAACGAAATTAAATTTGTATGTGGTGGTTAATTGCTGTTGCAGTGGTGGCCTACTAGTAACGTAGTTATTATTAACCAAAAGTGAGAAGAAAAGAAATCAGAGCTTTCAAAATATTAATACAGAAAAAGTTGTTCTGACTCGGTATTCTTGAAAAGAAGTTCACAATTAGGTTCAATTTCATTATGAAGTAGAGATCCTTAAGCCAAACATCTGTTCCTGAAACTCAAGAATACAGAAATTGTTGACCATTTTGAATGTGTAACTCAAAACTGTAATTTTGAATGGAATTTAATTTTGTCAACAATTGAATGAACACTAGCCTTCCTGAACACCTGAATAAAGCAATTCACTGTCGTGTCCATTACGCAAGCAAAGAGTTGTAGTTTCACAATTTTATTGCATAACATATTTCAAATAGAAATTAGGAAATTCTACAGACAGCCTGTGTCATCATAATGAATTTTTATCCTTGTAGGATGCTTTTATCAGTTGCTGCAGTTGCGATTTATTATCAAACATGCCATAATTTGTGTTTCATGGAACTAACTAATGGTTGCCTACAGGTGGTGTTGCAAGCAAAGAACCTCTCCAGCTGACATGTGCAAAATTGCCGTTGCTTTCACCACCTGCAATAAAACTCACTTCAGAGGCAAATTTCCCACTACTATCTCAGAATGCAATGGGTTTGCAAAAACCTTCATTGCTCGTGCAGTCCCAAGTAGATGATGGTCAAGAGCAGAACTTGAGCACCCGACAACATGATCACGAAAGTGACCATGTCGTGGAGATGAAAACCTTGTTGGGTGGTGAAGCTGCCATCCAATCACCAGCTGTGGCTGTTCACAGCTCAGAACAACAGCAACAACAGTCTTCAACTACAGCGGTCACTTCAGAGCAAATCATGAATGATGTCTGCTTGCCTAAAGCAAGCTCGGCATCTCTTGGTACAGACTTGCGCACTCACCAAGCCATTGAGAGGTCTTTGAATTCACCCAAAGTTCAAGATACTTCATTGCTTCCTGAATGTGATGGTGTGAAGTCCGAACTGGCACATCATGACTTGGATATTTCTTTTGAAACATCTAAAGAAGTAGATGAAGGAATAGGAAACAAATCGGTTTCAAGTGACATGGAGTGTCAAATTGTCTCACCGCCTCCTAAACTCCCTCCGGCTATGATTACAATTGACGATTCAGATCCAGAAGAAGTTAAGAATTTTACTAAGAGTTCCGTTGCTGTGCAGTTGGAGAATGACGAAAATTCTCTTCCAATAGATGTTGAAAATGATTCTCAATGTGACAATCAGTCCTCACTTGGCTTCACCCCCATTGAAGAGCCTTCTTCAGTGTTCCGTGCTCCATTGCCTCATCAGATAATTTCTCCACAAGCCAGATCTCTGTCCAGCTTGCACTTCAATATTGGTCCTCCTCTATCCAGAGTTGACCCTATAACTGTATCTGCTTCTGCTGTGTCTTCTCACTCCTTGCCTATGTCTCTCGTCCCTCCTGTAGATAACAGAGACAATGGTAATTCTGTTATCAAACAAACTTTGTCCTTGGACTCGTACGCAACTGCAACATTGACCAAAAGTTCTTGTGGTACGACGGAACAACAGGAACGACAGTTGCCTCATCCTCTTGCGAGTGCCCAAGACACACTGAATGTATCTGTGACTCGAAGCTCATCTCCTCTGCCAGTGATAATGATGCCTGACAAACAGGTTCACATGAACTCTTGCAATACTCCTGAAGAACCTAAACCATGCATTGTGAGCAAAATGTCGCCTCCTTCGACCCCTCCTTGTCAGCATCTGCCTTCATCCATCGCTGATCAGCGTTCCACTTCACACGTATTTTTGCCAAGCACTCAAGATTTGCAGCTTCCTGGAACTCTGAAGACAAAGACCTCACCTCCTGTCACTCCTCCCCTCATTCATCCGTCCAGTTCACTGTTCCGGTCACCACCAAATTTGCCTCGCCCTGACAAGACAGATCCTGCGGTTTCCACTTCTCCCTCTCCTCTATCATGCTCGCCTGGTGACAGTGTCAACCGTGTTCTGTTGCACGGAAGGATTGCCACGCGCCCACTTATGCCACCTCCACCTGTGCAACCACAGCCGCCTTCACTTCATAACGTGCACCTGCACACCGGAGGTCTCCATAGAAACCTGGACTTGAGTCTCGCGTCCATGCAGCCGCAGCTCGCTGGTGTAAACGACCGTGATTCTTCTGGCCGTCGCGCACCTCCTCCTCCGTCAGCTGATTCTCTTGATAGTTTGGGCGAGCAGCCACACGGCGGTGTGGTGGCTGGTGCAGGGCGGCTGGAGCTGAGACCATCTCAGCCACGGCAGCTGGTCCCTCCTCCTGCTGACGCTACTGGAGCTCATGGCACTGCCAGTACTAGGCAGACTGTCAAGGTAAACTCCAGTTGTAAGCTGTATTCGGCGTGAGCTATACCGAAATAGCAAGCGTCATTTTAACTTTGGTTTTGTATATTTTTAATGTAGCATTTTAATTTATAATGAATGATACTGGTTTATGTTGGGACGGTTGGTAATAAGTGGAATTAGAAGTAAAATAATTATTTAATTCCCTCTGTGAGCGGCGTAAATTTAAAAGGCACAACAGCCTATTTCCATGAGTTGTGGTTGTCAAGTTTGCTTAAAAAGTTGAAATCATGTTTTAAAAAATCTGGTACAAAAGCCTTTGTTCCCATATCAAAATTGCATTAGCGATTCAAGTTATTGCATGTTAATATTCTCAGAAAGTGCTTAATTATTTGGTTTATGAAGATATCCAGCTATAACAAGGCAAGTATTCATAACGTACTGAACTTGTACAGTTTCGTAAAGTTTCAAAATTAGAATAAATTACCGGGACTGACATGGTTGAACGAAAATACTCAAATTTGAACTGGTGAGTAGATGCCACACACAAAATTCAAAAATCTCACACGTGTCTTTGTTTCGTTAAGGTGAAAGAAGAGACACCATCGCCTCAGCTGGAGTGTCACCTATGCCAGCACTTGCATCACTCACCTCACTCCCCTCAGCACTCTCCCCAGTGCTGCCCTTACACCCCTTCCCCAGCTCCCTCTGTGCCCCCTCGTCCGCCTCCCCCTATGCCCCCCGCACATTCCCCTCCCTCGCAGGCAAGCCCCGCCCCTCAGGCGGTTGCTGCCACTTCAGGACTCCTTGCTCCCTTGTACCAGCGAACGTCGAAGCAGGAGCAGCCTTTGCATGGAGGTTTGTTTACGAATTGGTCAATTCATAGATGTTTCGAGAAAACATTTTTCAGCAATTATGATTGCGGTGAAATATCGAAGTTGTGTACATAAGATCTTTTGTCTGGGAGAGTATCATGTGTTTCAGCTACGTGTTCTCTAGCTAAAGCCAGTTTAGCTTACCGTGGTCGATGCTAACTAGTATTGAGCGCTAACAAACTTAAATTACTTCTAATACTATTACTGTTAACTATTAACTTTCTTCCTCAGGCTCGTACTTGTGTGAGAACGTGAACAGACCGTCATCTAAGGAACGTCCCCGCAACCCCGCCCCTCCTAACACTCCTCACCGCATCCCAAGCCCTGCTGTCCTGCCAACACCTCCTCGTCCCGTCATCTTTCCCAACGACCCTGAGATCCCCGAGCGTCCGGCACCTCCCCATCCCCCAGCTCCTCCTCAGTCATTGGGGAACACCAGTCCACGCATTAAACTGGAGAGGCACACGCCAAGCCAATCTTATCCCTGCTGCTGCCTTCGCAACGAGTGCAACAGGTAAGCTGCAGTGTGCTCACTATTGCGATGAGCAACGCACATCCTGAAGTTAACCATGTCTAGCCGGAATTTTAGATGTCAGTTCGAGCTCTGCCTCAATATTCTCGATTAAGTATTGGTGTGTACTATTTAATTTGAAATGAAAATTTGAAAGGGTTACTGTTCTACCTGCTCTCACGGGGGTGTTTGAGCAGCAGCAGCAGCAGCAGCATGCATACTGCTTCCAAGCTCACGGTTCTCCACAGCCTATCGTAGATTGTTCTAGAAGATAAAATGCACTCGCCCTTGCCAAGCCAAACATTTTAGGTTTTGTATAGAATTTTATTTTTCACTCTGGAGGGAATTTGACTTCATTTATTGCAACTGGTTCTTTAAATTGTTTTGTTTAATCAATAGTTCTTTGTAGTTCGAGTATTGCGCAGAGCGTTCTGTATTTCACTTCTCAGTTACATTATTAACAACTCGTGGTGCCATATCGTTCTGAGCTTGTCTCGAATTCTTTTCCAGTGTTTTACAGTGACTGATCAATGACAGATTATTTTGAAAAATTCTAGACGTTTTTGAGTTAAGACATTTTTAAATTATTCCTTAGGATTTAGTTGTTGATCGTGTAAATATATATTTTTTCGGGCGGTTTGTATTTTTGAAGTAATTTGTCTGAATTTTTTCTTCGTTTTTGGTAGCTTATGTACAATTTTTTTGCAGATCATCAAGCCGCGCTAGCATGGACGGCAGCAATAGCAGGAGTGGCATGAGAAGCAGTCCATCTCCTTTAGCTGCCGTGCCATCACTAGCGCCTTCAAATACAGCGTCTGGCTCAACTGTAGGCCGCTTGTGGTTCTTCACTCCCAGCATTCCTGACCAAGCCACTGGCTCCTCCCACGTGAACATTCTGACCAATCACGACACGGGCCATGGCCATCTCCACCATCATCGTCACCATCACCTTCTCCACCATAACCATCACAGCCATCCTTTAGAAACTGCAGCTCCTTCTAAGATCATGAAGCGAGAGAGGCTTACTCCTTGCATTAGTGGCGCTGTCAGTGGGTCTCGTCATCATGGAGTATGGCTTTCCAGTGAACCTAAAGCTGATCCTTCAGAACCTGCAGCAAGCGTTGCTGTTGCACCTTCTCTGCCTCCCAGAAACAGCACAGACTCCAGCATTCGCATACCTTCCAAGTCAACATCGACGTCTGGTTTCGTCTCAGTCGCTGTCCAGACTCAAGCCAGAGATAATAATAAAAATTCAAATGATATACTAGTAGACAAGACTGCAGATCAAAGTACTAGTACAGGTCGTGTTGACCAAGGAACTAGTACAGATGAGTGTACTGGAAATAACTCGCCAGAAAATAATAATATTCCAGATCATGCCTCGATTGTTCCAACGTTCATGCGAACTCGCTTCACAAGAAGGGGGGCTTGTGATGATACTCCACTCACAGGCTTACGTGTCAGTAGATCGCGGTATCGGCAAAACAATGTAGCATTAAATGATACTTTGCCTTCAGATTCAAGACTCTTCAGATCTCAAGCTCCTGTATCTGCATTGCCTGCACAGTGTTTCGTTGAGGAACTGTGTCGACTCAGCACTATTGAAGAAATTCTTCTGAAAGACGTCAAAGATGTGGACCGAAAAGCAGAAGAGTTGATGCAGCAGCGCTCCAATTTGATGGCGCAGTTGATGCAGCTGCAGCAGGAGCGTAGCGATTGGATGATGCAGCTCATCAGTGACGGCACAACAGCCCGTATGGCGAGGCACGGTCGCTGTAGTGTTCCGGTCATGCCATTTTTGGACAATCTTGACCGATCCGAGGGCACGGCAACCGCTGAACGAATTTCACCAGACCGTAATCATAGAGGAGAGAGCAGTCAAGAGCTTGCGGATTCAAGCATTTCGTTGGTAAGTTCCTCCCAAGAAAACGGTCCTTCTCCTCACGATGCTCGTGTGGATGCGCAGGAGCCGGTCGCCGACTGTTCTATTCAGAGACAAAGATGTACGTCCACGTCTCATTCACCTGGTATGGACAGGAGTTTCTCAAAACACCGTGACCTACTCGAAGTTTCGGAACCTGTGGTGTACCCTGACGAGACCAACTCTGATTCTGATGGAGATGTTTCCATGAAGCCAGCACCTAGTCTCGCCAGTGGGGAATCGCCTTCAACTTCACTAAATCCTGTAGGGAAATCTAAGCATTTTGTTTATAGTTCTATCGATGATGATTCTAATACAGAAGTTCGAGTTACGAGGAGACGATCAAAGTCCATATCTGACGGTCAAGAGGATCCAAATAGCAGTAAGGGGGACGAGGATGATAACAAAGACTGCATAGCTCGCTTGAGTGTACCGGATACAACAGAAGAAAGTGCCGAGAACAACCTTTGTGTTGTGCACGTTTTATCAGCGGCGTGTAAAGTTGAGTTCAACGTATGCCGCAATGAAGACTGTCCTCCTGATAGTTTGGCTCAGAGTTGTCTTCTAGACCAGCAGTCGTCCCACCCAGATGTTCCTACCAAGATATTTTTGCAAAGTCCTAAGTCACGCAATTCCTCAGGTAGCGACCATAGCTACAGCTTAAGATCGCGAGGACCTCCTGAAGGAGAGAAAGCTAAACGGTGCCAGTCTGTGTCTCAGTTAGACGCCAAGGACGAGCCATCGTTGACAGAAGATATATCGAGCCCTGACAACACAACAATAGAGCTTGATAAGGATTTGGTGGATGACGAGCAGACTGAAGACGATGGCATCGAGGAAGAGGATGCGCAGAGTCAGAGTCTGTCTGCAGCATCTTCTCTCGAGTCTTTGGATTCCAAAACGGCTTGTTCAGACTTACAGACACCTCAGCATCGCCACAAAAGAAAGCGTAGAAGTCGCAAACATAATTTTGGAAGCACGAGTGGCGGCAACAAACGGAAGAAGTCTAATTCATCTCCAAACTCAGATAAATGTGATAAAAAAACGTTACCCCTAGCATCGCCTTCATCAAGGAGAAAAATATCTGTAGATCCTGATCATCGAGACGACAGTTTGTGCCCAGGTTCTGGCAAAAAGAAGCAGCGAATAAAGGCTCTTCAGAACCGGTCTCCTGAGTGCGGTAGCAAACCTGTTGTCGTTCCACCCCAACTCAAGGAAGCTGTATTGGATATGAAGGCGAGTTGTTGTATATTATTGTTAAGTATGTGAGTTTTTTCGGTTGAAATTTTTGTATAGTTAGGTAGGACTAATTTATATTTATCCTGTATACCTCTTATGTGACACTATAAATTCATGGCTATAAATCCTAAAGCGATGTTTTTCAACATCAAGTACTAAATTTTTCTTCACAGGAATTTCTTGATTCTTAATTTTTTAGAAAATACGTCATTGTTCTGACAGCCTGTCTAATGCAACTGGTATTTTCGTTCATTCCCATATTTGAGGGAATGAACGAAACCATATTTCATATGGTTACGTATTTCGTATTCCGTTAACCATATTTCGTTCATACAACGGAAACAACTAGCTGGTCTAGATAATTGCGAAACCCGACATGTTAACTAGGAACAAGCCTGACCAATAACTTGAAATGATTAAAATAAAACATTCAAAACTTTGTTCAAACATATGTAGGATCCTAGGTTTTAAGTTGCGCCAAATAGCATGCCTCAAGTGCTCTAGAGTAACGTATCATTGTTTTGGCAGGTGGTGGGTAACTACCTGTTCACGTGTTCGAGCAGTAGCATTCAGTGCTTTGACTTGCTCACTGGGCGCACAGCAGCCACGTATGCCTGTGATAAGAGAAAAATCACTGCTCTTGCTGTGATCGGCGTGCCCTGCTTCGTGACCGACAGCCCAGCGAAGAAGCTTGGCTTCAAAGATGATTGTGTCAAGTCAGATGAGAGCAAAGAGGCTAGAGGTGATGGTGGCAAAGCAGAATCCCAGTCACTGAGCAAGTTGGACGCTGGAGGTAGCTTTGAAGTCATCACTGGTGCATCCGATGGCTCCCTGCGTGTATACAACGGACAGGTCAGTGTCAGTCTCTCATATTCTCATTCCTTATCTGTGCTTTGCTGCATTAATTTTCATTCTTGTGTATTTTCTTAACGTGGATTTTATTTTTAGGTTGATAAACTTCGTAGTGGTTGTGATTGAAACGTACTATTTGTTTCTATGCATGATATTTGGAATCAGAGATCTCAACGTTATGATGCTGAGGAAACCCTAAATTTATTTTCGTCTTTGTTCGACATTTTAAGAGGTGTCCTTCATCCTTGCAGGTAGGGTTAACGTGCGTGCGCTCAACGTTTGTCCCTCGAATTTGCTGCTTTACAATCAGAAAATAACTTGAACGAAGATGTATTTTCTGTATCCGTATTTGCAGTGCTGCAAATGCCAACAA
This sequence comes from Trinorchestia longiramus, assembly GCA_006783055.1. Lineage (NCBI taxonomy): Eukaryota > Metazoa > Arthropoda > Malacostraca > Amphipoda > Talitridae > Trinorchestia > Trinorchestia longiramus. The sequence goes on from VCRD01001798.1 coordinate 33,800, forward strand.
AAATTTCTTCTGTACCTTCAATTTTAATGTAAACTGTACTGATAAAATATATATTTTTATTTCTATTTTATTGTAGAATATGAATTGACAGCGAAGCATCCTTCTGTGCATGAAAGTATTATTTACTCATATTCATGGAAAAGTTCTTGAAATGTCGATTGAATTACCATTGACTGCGGAATATGGCTCTGCTGTTATTCCACACTAACTGTTCAGCTAATGAAAAATGTTTGCATTTGGAAGCTGTTGACGTTAGTGCTATTGACTAAAAAAATTTTTAAAGAAAAAGAATTATAGTAGCCTATAGTGACGGTTATAATGTTCATAGTACTCCTTCGGAGTAAATTGCTTCCTGGAGATAAAGGACAAGAAATACGTCACGAGTATCAGTAGAGAAAAGCAATATGTTTACTTTCGTTGTCGCTTACCTCTTATGGTGGGAAAGGAACGTTCCACATTTAGAATAATTTTTAATTCTGAAGCGTTCGAAATAAGCTCGTTTCGTTGGTGGAAGTCTGTGCCAGCAGGAAGGATGTGAAGGAGAATTCAACACAGGGAGTGACAGAAGTGAAGAGATGAAACGGGAATGAGTTAAGGAGGTGAATAGAAAGATGTGTTTTGAATAGATGATGCAGGCAGGTAGTTGAGTGGTTCTGCAGGTTTATATGAGGATGATACATGAAGAATCTGTTGGTGCTTTAGATAGGTCGAGGTTGCTAGATGTTTGGAGTCGGCGGTATAGAGGCAGGTTATAAGTTGTGCTTGGCACGGGCATACAAACATGTTCATTAAGAGCAAAGGATAATACTCATTATATCTGCTACTTGGCTCTCAACGATGCCTCTATCTGAAAGCGATACGTTTGTTTTGTATTCTGGATATTGACCATGATTGCAAGAAGACACTGCAGACAAGCATAATTCATAACTCCAGTACGTTTTCTAGCGGCGTATTTTGTTATATTCCTGTGACTTCAAAATACTTGTTTTTGGAGCTGGGATAATAATGCCGTTTTTCTATTATTTTGATTGCGGTTGCAAAAAAAGGCACTGCTCGTTCAATAGTTACGCTTCATCTCCGTCGAGCTGAAGCAATTTTTTCAATTTCACTGTTCTTCGCTGATGTTAATTCTCACTAAATTATGATCGACTTAAGCCAGTAATTTTAGTAATTTCACCCGTGATTTCCGTTGGTACGCTTAATTGCTCTACCTTGGTGGGTTACAAGTACGTATTGTGTGAATAAGAAATAGTAAACTTTTGCAGACACATGTGTTTATCGTAATCTACAAATTAATGGGTGTGAACACGCGAAGTTTCATTTGATTTCGAATGATCAAATGAAAACGCGATGAAATTTCATTAGGGTGGTTTGTAAGTGAGACTCGTAAAAATATTTAACATTGTTTACTTTCACCAAAATTTACTCTTACTGAATCTGGAAACACGGTTAACCAGCAATTTTCCGTTTCTTCGTGATTTATGTTGTGCTTTTTTATATCTATATTTAGCCGCAATTACTCATGGCGGTATTTCAACTCCGCTTCCGTTGATCTCCGTTAGTTTCAGTGGCTGCTTCTGACATCATTTGGCTTGAATGTCCCCAGAAAGGCACAGTTGAGCACGTCAGTTCAGTAGAGGGAGCAGTTTGCTGTCTGGCTGTTGCGTGGGACCAGGTCTTCGCTGCTGCCCTCTCAGGCCACACCTCCCGCTGGAGCTACAAGGTAAGCAAAGCCTGGGTCTCTTCATGTTAGTGCTTATAATGTTGATGTGCAACAAAGACGAAGTTGTGTCATGCTAATGTGAGTTGCTTCATGATTAATAAAAAATACTATCCTTCGCTTTATTTCGTAGTTTTGATTCATGTCCTGTTTTATGTATTATCTAGATGATTCCCGTGGAAATTCCACGGTTTATTTTGACTAATATGACCTTGTTATATAGATAAACGTGATGTAAAACTGAAATATCTAACCTAATGTGTTTACTAAAACACTTCTAATCAATTTTAATGTGAATAAATGACTAATTTTTTATGGAATTTTTTGAAAAAACGTTATAACCCTTTTGATATTTTTTCACTTAATTTTGAAATTGCAGCAAACTGCGAAAGTCCGTCTATAAATAAATATTCATGCGTAGATCACGAAAAACACATCAGTTTTTGCACAACTGTATTTAATTTCTTGCTAGTGAATCTCAAGTTTTGGTTGGTAAAAAGTACGGTGTGGTAAACTTAAAAATATTGTATTTCTGATGTTTTTAAACGTAAATCTATGATATAACGTGTTTCCTAATGCAGTTTTGATCACTTTCTGGGCAAATAAAAGGAAAATTTGTTTTTAACAATTAAAAAAAAAACGCAAGGGTCTTATATTTTTTCATAATTATTAATATTGCACGAAATGCATGCATATATTCGTTCGTAAATCACGAAAAACGCATCAGTTTTTGTACACAACTTTCTCTGATTTCTTGCTAGTGAATATAAACTTTTTTGTAAAAAGTGTACTCGGGTAAACTGTAAAATGCATTTCAAATTGTTTTAGACGGAAATCTATCATCTAACGGGTTTCCTAATGCACCTCTGGTCAGTTTTTCTGTAAATAAATGAAAGAAGAATTTCATGTAGTTCTAGAAAAAGCGTGAGGGTATATCCTGTTGATATTTTTCACTAAAACTCGAAATTGCACGAAACTCTATGAAGCTCCGTGAATATATAAATATTTGTACGGAGATCACACAAAACAAACAGTTGTTGCACAACTGCGCCTGAGTTTTTGCTATTGATTCCAAAACTTTTCATGGTAAAAAGTACGTTCAGGTAAATTATAAAAGGCTGCGTTGCAAAGTGTCTGAAACTGAAATGTCCGTGAGGCTAGTGTGTGTGCTTCGGTGTTCCACGTGTTCGCTGGATTTAGCGGAGGCTGGATGAATATATCTAAGCAATGTGTTGGTGTACAGAGTGGAGCTACGGCGCTGGAGATGGTGAACGGGTGTCCCGAAGGTGTGAACTTCCTCGTGTGCCATCGGGAGGGCTGCCGACGGGTGCTGGTTATGGCTGGCCGACAATCTCCCATTGTCATTCGGGACGCCTTTTCGGGTACTGAGAGAGAGAGAGACAGAAAGAATGCGACAGTAGTTACTGTATGTCCAATCTTCCTGCCATGTACTGTATCCCAGTTTTGTATTAGACCAAAGATTTGTAGTGAACAGGCTACTTGCAATCTACATCAACTGTTTCGTCCAACTGTAATTTCTAAAAATTGTTTACATATTCCACGTTCTTGTCATCATTGCATTGATTTAGTGCAGTCTTGGATTTCGGGAGCGATAAATACGTCGTCTGAAGCATTAATAGTGGGGACAGGACTATTGTGCTGTGAGAGGAACTCTATCCAAGGACATTGAGGTCACAGTTCCCATCACTCGCTTGATAGTCTGTGCATTAGCTTACTCAACATTAAAATGTAGATCCTTTGCAGATGTTTACCTAGTTTTGGTTCTTGCATCAGACTTTTGCAGAATTTGTCCCTGTTACGATTATGAGTTCATTCAAATGTTGTTAAATGATTTTATTATTCGTGTTGGATGAGTGCTTGCACCTACTTATTGGTAAGTAGTTCTCATGGATGGTGATTACCATCGTACTAGTTAATGGTTTAAACTACTGTACTTAGAATTAATGAATTACGATGTTAGAATTGAAGTACGCAATTTTGATATGAATCAATGTTCGAAGTGTAATGACGGATTGAAATTTCTAAGTAATGACTGGGGACCCAAAAAAAGACTTCACACTTTTAAAAATAATTAATGGAGAAACTAGTTATAGTAAAAATTGGATGATTTATCAACCAAAATAAAATATTTGAGTTTATTATTTGAAAATAATTCCCTGTTGTGTTCATTAAATTAAATTATCTAAATTAGATGAAATCAAAATAAATTTATTTGAAATTTTATGTATATACATATTTTTTTTTCTAAACTAGGTTGAATTGAAATTATAGATAATTTGGTAATAAAATTGAAGTAGTGTGGATTAATAAATTCATTAAATAAAATTATCCGTCTGAAATGATATTTGAGTGACGGTTTCGTTGTCATATGCAGTTTTAAAATCCTGCTGCACAAAAACAATCTACTCTGTACAGTTGGACTGAGCCGCTACAATTGTTGCACATTGTTTGTAGCTGTACTTTCCCTTTCTTAGTTAACAATGGTTCGGATATTGAAGGTGTATTATATCTTGTATGTACATATAGATTACATTCATTCAGTAGTGTGGAACATTTGCAGGGTTGTTGCTGCGCAGCCTGGAGGTGGTGCAGAACAGCGTGTACAGAGTCCTGTTTGTTGGAGGGCAGTTATACACGGCTGGCTCCCGTAGCATTGTGCTATATGACTACGCTGTGAGTCGCCTCCCTCCTTACCTTCACTGGCCTTTTCTACTATTAACAATTTTATGATGAAGTTTTAGTGGGATTTTCTCACACTTGGATTGTCCTGCTTCATTTGTTCTTGTTTCTCTCTTCAGGTTTATTCTTGCCTCTCTCTTCTTCCTTATCCTCATTTTTAATTATATAGGCATTGGTTGGCCACGGTTTAACGGAGCGAGCTATTGGCACGATTACTTATTTACACCCTTGTTGATAGTTTTTTCAATTTTGAAAGTTGTACGGTAGTTTCTATAAGTCTGAGTGTCACGAGGATTGATGGCCATAAAGGGTACGTTTATTTAATTTCTATTTCAATAATACATAATTTGCTTATGGATACTCCCGATGTTTAGTTCGTTGAGAAATTGAAGAACATTAGCTATTAAGTTCGCTTTGCATTGAATAATTTTTTGAACCTAAGCATTACTAAGTGCCACCTTAGGATTAATTTTGCCTTGAATCATATAGATTGTAGTAAGTCCATTGTAGGAGAGTGTGTTGGACTGTTTAATCTAATGACTACTTGGGGTGGGCAGAGCGGAGAGAAGAAGCAGAAGCTGAACACTGAGAGTGACGTGTCCAGTCTGGCTGCTTCCAGTCAGTACCTGCTGGCCTGCTGCTACGATTCTTGCGTTAGGGTCTACTGCAGGCAGGTGTGTAGCAGGGTTTACTGCAGGCAGGTGTGTAGCTGGGTCTACTGCAGGTAGGTGTGTAGCAGGGTCTACTGCAGGCAGGTGTGTAGCAGGGTTTACTGCAGGCAGGTGTGTAGCAGGGTTTACTGCAGGCAGGTGTGTAGCAGGGTTTACTGCAGGCAGGTGTGTAGCAGGGTCTACTGCAGGCAGGTGTGTAGTGGGATCTACGGCAAGCGGGTGTGTACTAGAGTGTACTGCAGGTAGGTGTGTAGCAGGCCCTACTGTAGACAGGTGTGTAGCAGAGTGTACTGTAGACAGGTGTGTAGCAGAGTATACTGCGCACAACTTATATAAAGTGTAAAAGTATCGAGTACATGACAAAGATCATTTCTGTGGTCTCGCTGCTTAGCATTGGTAGAATTGGTATGCTTCTGGTGTAGTCATCAGTGAGTGAAAGAGCATGTGCCTTAGCGCAGACTCAGTCCCAAGTGGATGGTAATGATAATACAAACTATATTCCTCCTGCAGACCGGTGAGCTTGTCAAAGTGCTGAAGATTGAGACCAACCACAAGCTTCTGATCAGCTCTGCAGTATTCAGGCACACGGTGAGTGAACTGTTGCACAGCTCTAGATGTAGCCCTCTCTCAGACGAGTCTTTGTGCGACAGAGAGCAATCCATAGAAACAAAAAAAATACTTCCCATACAGGGTGTCCCAAAAAAAATGATACTCAAATTTCAAGGGCGGTAATTCAGAAACTTTAAACTTTTAAAATTGGGAAAGTCACATTTTGTTTTCTAATATTTGTTCCATCTTTTTACAAAATTTCAGAAGAATTGATCCAACCGTTTTCTTTAAGCAGTATTTTTAGTGACCGATACTGAAAACCTGTTTGCGCACCTTTGTTAAACTTCGAATTTTATGATATTAAAACCATGTTTTTAATAACTTTCAACCGTTTATTAAATGGAAAATGCCACTAAAATAAAAAACAATCGAAATGTTCTTCCTATTGTTCGTTTCCTTCGGTGTGTCCTTCGTTTCTCTCAATACACAGTTGCATTCGCCTCCTCATTCCCACCATCATTGGTCTAACCAGAGCATCATCTCCTTGCAGCAAATTGGCCTCATTTTCTATTCTTTGCTTTCCGCACATGCATCTTGTAAGGATGTCACTTCAAATCCAAAGTTATAATTCTGTTGAATGTAGATTTAGTAACATCTTATCCACTTTTTCTAGCAGGGATTTGCGGATTTTCTGTAAGTGCTCCTTGAACAATTCGAACATTTTCTTCTGATCGCCCCGTTCTTTTTCGTCCTGATCGACCTTTGTTGACATCCAGGTTTGTTCCTTCGATTTTGTACCTAGTAACATTCCTCCAAATAATCATCTTTGTTGGAGACTTTTTCAGGAAAATGCTCTTGAAATGATTGAATGACCTGTTGGAAAATTTTCGCTTGAAAATACTTCTCAACGATGAATGTTCTTTGTTCTTTTGTGAGCATAATGGGAGGCTCTTCGATCGGTAAAAATCTTGAATAGTTTAAGATCACGCTTTCGTGTTCATACCCAATTCAACTTACGAGTTGAAGCCGTATCAATGTTACCAAAGCATAAGAAAAAAATGTGACTTTCCAATTTTTTGTAAGTTGAATAGTTTCTGAATTACAGCCCTTGAAAATTGGGTATCGTTTTTTTGGGACACCCTGTTTTGTAATGGTATACACTTTATTACCATCGGATTTTCATGCTTTCTTCTAACATTCAAGTCTAATGATGTAACTACTACCGATAACTGCTTGGTCCTCCAGTGTTGTGCGAGTCACTAAGAAGTCAGGCTGTAACTCATAAAACAAAGATTGCATTATCTGACTGCGATTATCTTACTCATTCCGGCTGCTCACTGTCATGCAAGGTTTATTGTTATTATTTATTAGTTGAGGTTGCAGCACCATAACGAGCTTGCAATTATCTATGCTAAGTTAGTTGGGACTCCTTGTCACCGATTCTTGTGCTCCATTTTATTAGAATGCTGTTGTAATGATACACCTAGGTATTCTCTCGTCGAAAGGTAAGAGGATATGTCACCATGAACAAGTCATACAATTCACACTAAAACTTCTTCAACTCGCCCTTAGTCGAACATGGCTCTTCTGGGTAGAAACTCGCTGGAAACACTGCCGGAAGGCCCATCCAGACACCGATTTATCTCTTTTGCTTTACATTGTCTTTAAAAACTTTCCTTGGTAACTTCTGGCACGATAGGGTTTTTTTAAAGCATGTTGTGTTGACAGTGTACAACGTACCCGGCCATCTAAGCCACTCAGCGTCTCTAGCATAGTAACTTTAGGTAGAACTTTACAAGTTTTTGTTCATTGCGACGTTAATCAAATTACCCTTTTTTAATTGTTTCAGATCCTGGTGGGCAGCAAAGGTGGTGAGATTGTGCCTGTGGATTTTTCCCGCTAATTTATTCCTCTAAGAGAGGAAAAAACGATTTATTGAAGAGTCAAACTGTAAGTACTGAGCCTTCACTAGTTAATTGTTTCTTACCAAAAGATTTCATGAATCAAATTGCTACGTGAAATTAGACTAGGCTTCAGGTAGAAAAATTTAATGTAGTTTAACATTGTTTTTTTATGTAACAAGTTTAAATTATGAACTCAGTGTAAGTTCATAATAGGAATAAAAAATTCCAAACTTTATTGTTCCTCTGGAACATATACCTGCTTACTGGTATCTACCTTTACCATCAAATTATTAAAACATATTTGCGCAAAACCATACCCTAATCAGGCTGTACAATTTGGAGTTTTTATTCTAGGTATAGGTGTGATAACTGCACAAATTGTTTCGCACTTTGGTTTGTGAACAACGCTACCGATTGTTAACAAAAGTAAGCAGAGTCATAGTTTCCTCTTACTTCATTTTCTTTGAGAGAAGCGTGCTCCGATTAGTTGTCTCTTTACTTCGAAGTTGAGTGAAAAGGAGAGGAAACTCGGAACAGAGTTCGCTGCGTCAAACGATGGATTGCGATTTACCGTTTTAGTAGGATTCATGGGATGTTTTCGTAGGAAAATGATTGACCAATATCTACGGACGCGTCTGTGAGCGTACATTATTGTTTCAAGAAATTCAATATTTCTCTACTTCACCCAATCGGAATGCCTTTTATCAAGGGATATATTCCCACCAAGACAGAACGAAGGTGAGTTTGAAAAAAAATCCCTTCTCTAGGTCTCATTTTAATTTTGTGGCTTTCTTTATTTCGCAGTTTGGTTTTCGTTATTTTAACAATAAATGGTGGGTGTTTTTAAGTAGTTTTTCTTAGTCGTTTTATGGTCGGCCATCTTAGTACGTAAATCCCCGTTTTTTAAGGTTAGCTTACACACTTAAGTAAGTGAACGTTATCAGAACTGTGATCATGTTAAGAAAAGTCTCCCAGCCATTTTGTTAAGATACACAAACGGGATGCTTTTTTTGCGCTATCCGCAAGTTTCCAAAACCGGAATGAATTGCTGGGAATAATATTGTTTAATACTGTAGTTAAGTCCTTAGATTTTCGGTTGGGTTTCGATAGCTCTCTCGTATCACGCACTCAGCAGGTACGTGACATAAGATTAACTGAAGAGGTTATCCACAGAAAGCGGTCTGCGTTGTGCTCATCAACTTGCCTCAACATGTTCCTCGCTGTTTGCGCTGTGTATGCGCGCCGTAGAAGTCGTGGTGTTCGGTGTGATCTCATTCGATGTAAAATTTTATGGTGTGACCTAGAAAATAATTTTGAGTCCCTTTACCACTGTCGTTCATCCGCTACCGGAAACCGTTTCTTCTGTGTATTGACTTGAAGTAATTTTTATTTCTGTCACAGCTGAGCAGTCATGAATTTTTCGTATTGAACCTATTTTGTTCATTTGCTTATATTTGCGAAGCGTGTGTCCAAATGTTACGCAAATAGTTGTACGTAAAAACGTACTATCAGATTTTTGAGCTGTATTTTTGGAGACTAAGTTCATAACATTTATCTACGTTCAAAAACAAGTGCTCGATTAAAGTGGAGTGTCATTTTTATTATAAATTCTGGTGTTTATTCAAGCTGAAAATGGAGGTAGATTATGAAAGGTAGTTCTGCTGTCATTTCGTGTAATGGACTTGCTCGATGTGCGGTTGTGCGCTATAGCCGACAATACGTACAATTTCAGAAAGTGCAGTTTTTCTTTTATTGAATAATGGGGCTGAGGACCGCCATACGGTGGATATGATGCGAGCTGTAGTGTATAGGGATGTATACATCATCAATGTATGCCGCGAGAAAAATTTTTTCTTCAAACGAATGATTTAGTTTGTGTTTTTGGTGGAGTCGGATCACGCTAAGCGTGAATTGATCTACTATTGACGTATGGTTTGAGAGATTCTATGTGTAGTTTCTCCAACTGCCAAGTTGTCCGTAGTTGTAAGTTCTGTGGATCTCTGTACCTGGCGTTTCTTGTTGTCGTTCTTGTTAGAATAAGATTTCTTGATCAGCAGTTGTCACTTTCTTCTCATTGCTAACTTTCGTGGTACAGCCACTGTCTTGAAAGCCTTTTTCACAGATTATTCTTTTAACAAATATTCGTTCATATCAAAGTGCTCTAGTTAGAGGAGGCATATTTTTAGTTGTTACACGCAGTACTACAGTTCGTTCTTTAGCGTTTCTGGTAATACTCACCAAGGTTAATTGTCCAGGGTCATCGCCCCACACAGAGATATTCTTAATTTCCACTTTAGTGCAGCCAACCTAAAGTTAAAACTATTTGATCAAATTGATTTTTCCATTAGATCATGAACAATTGTAAACTAAAAGATCGATTTTATTGCTCAGGTTTGAAAGACTCGATTGTATTTGATACGATCTTTGACGTTTTTAACTGACCGCACTTTGCCGCTAAAATGACCCATAAGCTTTTGCTTGACTTGTCAACTGTTCTGAGAAACTTACTCTTCAAACTTGATGCTACTAATATTTGCATAGGTAATTTCAAATTAATGTCGTAAATTTTCTAACTGAATTGTGTAACGAATAGCACTACACTTTTCATTGAAATGTACAAGTTCAAAGGCATCGAACTTTAGATTAACTAAGTATTTAGAAAACTTATATTTAAATTTCCTATCGTTGAGTGTCATTTTACAGCAGAGTTTCGTAAATTGCAATCAGTCGTGTCCCATTTCTTAAATAGAGTTCACGTTTTCCAGTAACATTTTGCTCTGCAATTTTAACATGATTAATAATCGCATCGCGCAATTTAAATAGTTTATAACCTGTTCCATTTTTTCACGAAAGTTGAGCCAAGAAATATTACTAACGAAGTATTGATTTTAGCCCACTCAAATTTTGGTAACTAAATTAAATTATCACTTTTTTTCTTGTTCCATTCCAGGTATCAGGATGTCCATAAAGTCTTATAAAAGTCTCTAAGTCTGAATAGCACCTGTTTCACAAACAGGAACCCTGAAACACACATGCAAAATGTGATTAAAAACTTGAATCAACATTGAATACAGTAGAACAAATCTGAATAAATTATCTTTTCAATTACATTTGTAATAAATTTTTAAAATGGTAAAGAGACTTTATGGTCACCCTGTTCATCATTTAACAATATTTACGTGAAATGGTCTTACAATATAAGCATAAAGACAATGAAGATTCTCACATAGTGAATTCGCTGATTGATTATGCGGATGTAGGAGATTGATTTTATTGAGGTTCTCTAGCAATTAAAGTTCCCTCGTAAACTTCAAAGGTTACTGGCGTCAGAGTTCGCCATTGTGTAGCACGATTGTTAATTTTTGAATCGTTTTATTTTGCATATAAATTTGTAAATTATTCTTAGTCTCCGATTTCAAATGGCTCAATAAAAATACGTAATGCTGTTCTAGCGTTGTTTTCGTGCAGATATTAGTTTACGTTATTTTTTTATGAGAAAGCCATGTGGATAAAATTATCTTCTACGTAGTTCTGGCAGAAGTTTTATGCTAATAATAAATCCTACCAACATACGCTTTCACTCATTCGCTACTTTCCTTACGGGAAAAAGTTCCTTTGGTATACGAAGTTGATAATTACACACGTATTTGAACCCCCTCGAAAACAGAACAAATGTATCATCATCAGATCGGCAAGCCTATTTGCTGAAATGAACAGATTTTTGCTCCAATAATCTGTCTAAAGTTAAAATTAATTCATTTCATTTAAACCCAATGAATAATTTGTGTGTTTCATACTTAGTCTTTCATATACATACAATCGCATAACCAAGCATCGGATTCCTTTCTGGGAACCAAACCAAGAACCCGGTAGGAGAGGAAACAGGTACGGTAGCTGGAACATATTGACGTGGGAGAGAACAGTTAAGGTAAGAGATGATTCAAGTATTGCTGTAAAATATGCAATATAAAAATGAACAAATAACGACGAGACTGAAGGGTTATACACATTATTGAAAAAAGAAAATACGAGGGCCTTTCAAGTTATAACTTTTTCTCAAAAACGAACTACACGAAAACTGAAACTTACGTCACTTCTCGATGTAACCTCCTTTCTTCAGCCGTACACTTTTTTCACAACGTCGACGCCATGATTCCATGGCCGCTGCGAATGCTTCTTTAGGCGTCTGGTTTGACACACTGGAAAATCGCTGATGCAATAGTGGCACCTATGAATGTGCAACCACGGCGAGTGTCTTATGGTTGGAAACAGCCCGAAGTCGCTAGGAACAATGTCGTGTTAGCATGCAGCATGAGAAATCACTTCAAAGCTCTCATGAAGAAACTGCAGCGTCTCGTTTGTCCGATGTACTGGTGCGTTGTCTTGGTGAAAGAGCACACGTGCAGCCTTTCCTGGCCATTTTCCATGCAATACTGGAAGGAGATTCTTCATCTTGGTAGGATGCATCTGTCACCTGTCCTTTAGAAAGCAATCAGTAAGGATTGCGCCATCGCTGTGCCAGAACATGGCCACCATCATTATTTCAGCACTGGCACTTACCTGAAATACTTTGGGTAGCGGTGAGTCAATGTGCTTCTATTGAGATGACTGACGCTTAGTTTCAGTATTGAAAAACGGCACCCGTGTCATCCATAGCCACAATCAATGGAAAGGAAGTCCCATTCATGACGTCGTCACTCTTCAACATTACCTGGTAACATGCCACTCGCGCATCCTTCTGGTCGTCCGTCAGCATTCGTGGCACCCACCTGGAGAATACTTTTCGGATTTCGTGATCTTCATGCAGGCGTATGTGCACAGATTTCACGGAAATGCTAGCTTTGGAGGCGATCCTCTTAAACAACTTTCTCCACTCGCTCGATCATGTTATCAGACCGGCTGGTGCGAGGTCGAAATTGTCTTGGTTTGGTGCCACGCAAACGTTCTGCTTTCTTCGAACTTTCGCATCCACGGACGTACATTACACACCCATGACACTATCACCACCTGTCTCACTTAAATGACGATTAATTCATTGCCAGTCGTAACCGTTCCCAGTATCAAAAACATTCCTCCCTCTTACCGCTACTGCTAGAGTTCTACGCTCCGTACAGTGCTGTCATCTGTCACACTCACGAGTACACACGTATTTTAAAACAAACTGCACGCTTCCATCTCTTCCCAGTCAAGAAAAAAATCGGATGTGTTATAACTTGAATGCAGCTCATATGCGTCAATATAACACAATTCACGAAGTCATAAAACGCCCATAAATATTCGTTTTAACGAAACCGCGTAGGCTCAGACCTTTTAAACCTAGTAGGAGTTAAAGTTATATCGTAACTGAATGAAATATATGAAGATGAACTATTTACAGCAAACAGCGTAAAATATGTGGCTACACTTCAGCGTTTTTTTTAACTATAAACGTTGGTAATTGTATTGCAGTTTTAGCAATCGAATTTCATGTCCCGAACGATCGTTTGAGTGAGTAGATGATACAAAGTATGAACTATTTTTTACGTTCACAAGCAATTCTTACAATAAAAATTGCCCTCGAAAAGTACAAATAGTAGCCTTCTATAAGTTGCCAATAGTTCAAATTTAATGTACATATTATTTTAATAATGTCTCTTACAACACAATTATAATTTTCTCAGTAGAGTGTTCTACTTAGGTACTTATGAATAATAAATACCATTCAGACAAGACAAGGCTTGGAGAAGGCTCCATTGGTCAAAGTTTGAGCTGCTTCATATTTTACATTACAATTCAACGACATATTAAAAATAAAATACTTGTTAACATTTATCTTCCAGTTACTGGAACTAATCTACGAATTTACGCTGAATTTCTTTCTACATGGCATCAGTATTTACAATATACCTGAAGTTTACAACTTTACCTGCTGATAGAAGAAATATTTACCAAAAGGAATCTTCAACCAGCATATCGCTACTAAACTGATATTTTCGCGATTTTTCTGTTGGTGATGCGTAAATTGAGATTATTGATTACTACATATATTAGAGCTAATAGAGGAAAGAAAGATTCAGTCTATACTGTTCTCTGCTCTATTAAAGTATGAAAGTAACCTAAATAAAGATAATTTTTCATCGCACGTGTAAAAGTTCTAATATGTACCCGACTATGCAATAGTTTTAATATCGGACCAATTATCCTATGAAACGTATGTCTAAATAAAATGCAAGTAGCGATTTGATTACGAAAAATCACTATATACCAAACAAAATACAGGGGGAAAATGAACATGCTAGAGGAGACATTAATAAGAGAAATTGGTCAGTCTCCTGGAAACTGGGAAAGAAGACATCCTCAATAATAATAACAATCCCGCTGCCGACATGGTTGACGCGGCTAGAAAATACGGCATGGGACTTGGGTAAACAACCGAATAATTATCGAAGTAATTATCCGACCCAAGAATGGGCCAGAAGGTTCGTTCCTATAGCCTCATTCTATTCTATTCTAATTCAAAAGTAAACCAACGGATAATCACAGTTGGCCCTGTTTACTCAGCTGCGAATAGCTAAGGTACAAGCAATTATTAAGTATTACTATACCGGGCTGTTCAAATTAAAATTTTGTTTGTATTTTTAACTACAGTGGCCCTCTAATACGATATTTCTCAACCGGGGGCCGTGTCCTCCTCGGGAACACAGGCCTTTAACCGGAGAGCCATGAGCGAACATCAAAAAACTGCATATACTGAACCTGTTGTAGAACAGGGGAGCACAAGTGTTAAGTGACTCGGTGGTTAGGAGGGCTGGGTCTGGGCCATCAAAGGTGGAGAAACTCTGCTCCAAGATTTACATCGTAGAAGCGGCACCACGAAGAACTAGCAGCACAAGTTAGTACAATATTTTACAGATGACACAGAAATCAGCTGAACTGGAAAAAATGTAGGACAGTGAGAAAAAAACGGGAAAAACTCATTCAGGAGTTTGGTTACATGGCGAACCGCATCCCAAAAGAGAGAGTGAAGGAAGAAATATCAGATCAAACTATTTAACCCACAACGCAACTGAGCGAGTGTGAGTGCGCTCGTACAACGTACATTGCTGATTTTGTCACGAATAACAAGACACATTTTAAGGAACTTTTTTTCGCAGGACACTAACAAAAACAATACTCAGTATCCCCCTGTGAGTGAAGCTCAGGACTTCTTAATTTTCAGAGGAACTATTGATCCCCATGATACGCTGAAGAGCAGTCCTCCCTATGATTGACTCGTAGGTCAAATCAAGCCGTGAGTTAGTAGCTTCATACACCGATAATTGATGGCACTACTTTATTTGAAACAAATTAAATCCCCACGATGTCAGCAATTTTGCCGCTATTGCCATTCATTTAGAGGGATGTAACTCAAAGATCAACTCGAGTGAGAAGTGTTCCCCTCGAAAATGATGTAGTTTAATAACTGTTAAATAAAATACTGTCGGTCACTTCACACCGAAAATTGGAGAACACACTAATTGAAATCAGTTTTACCAATCCCACGTACTTCACAAGCCCACCTGACATGGAAACAAATGATAATCCCCTTCATCGCACCTACCTGAGCAGTTCCCACACGAGAGTTGTCACAATTACACGACGTCCACTTCTGATATAGATTCTGGCGTTAATTTATTCACTTGTTTTTGCTACAGGTGTTATCTCGCTTTTTTTATGTTACCCTCAGCGCTACTGCTTCGTCTGACGCGACTGTTTGCGTTCCTTCCATCGTTCCAGACGAATCTTCCCAAACTAATTCGTTGACTCAAAATGTCGCTGTTGGTTTTGCCTCAGCCACTTCCACAGTATCCTCTGGAACAATCGCGTCCTTTTGCAATGAAGCCTCTGGTTTCACTTCTTGCATTTCCGAGGGCACTGCGCCAGATTTCGGCTGCTCCGTAGATGTAATCGAGTTCACTTCTGATGCTTCGTTGCGCTTCTCGGCGGAACTTTCTGATAACACGTAATTATTCTTTGCTAAGTAACAAAAACAATTGAACATAGTAATTAGGCAAAACATGAATTTAAATCAGCCATCAGTTCATCGTGCAGATTAGTACTCAACAGTCTAACTTCAGTGTAAACAATTACATGCTGATGCACTCGATAGCCCACTATAATTTGGAGGCTTGATGACGTACACGTGATCATAGGACTCAAACACTTGCCCCCATTTATTTTGTTTGAGATCGTCGTTTAGGTTATATTAGATGTATTCAAGGTAGGAAAAGTGATTCAAGTTGGGCTAGAATAGATTCGATTGGGCTAATTGAAATTAAAATGTTGGTTTATTCAGGTAAAAATGAATTAGAGTTATGATTAACCCTTTAGCGACCAAGTGGACTATTCGGTCGCCTTTCACGGTCTTTGGGAGAATTGTTCAAATAATTAAACAGTGAGCAATATGAGGTTGCTACTATGTTTGAACGCTTCGGCATGTTACAGCGTCGTTCTTTTGGCTACCTGGCTCTCAGCGTGCTTTATTGCATCAGTGTACAGACGGTCTTTGTGAGCTTAAATGTAGAAACTAGAAAAACAAATTGGTCGCTAAAGGGTTAAAGATAAGGTTAAATTTGCTTCTATGATACAAATAATTCCACCGTTCTCTAAAGATGTATTCAACTATTAGGAGCACAGCCAGAAAAATTTAGAAAAAACTTTACTTCCCAACCTAGCACATTCAAAAGGTCTTGGATTAACCTGTGTAAGATCAACCATCATCGGTGGAATTCACTGTATTATATTATGCGTAATTATCGGTTATTCAACACTTGGTTATGAAGAATTAATTTAAAATCCCAATGTACACTCACCATGACCTTCGAACCTGAGCATCTCGGCTCGGTTGTTGAGCAGATCGACTTCTTCGACTAATCACGACGAACGAACGGCAACGATTGTTTCTTGGAGAATTTCCTAATCATCAACTACCCTACCCAAAAAATTGCCTCGCTTATTCATTCTAAAGCATTACATTTCAAACAATACAAACGGAGGGGTCTATTTAGTTAAGATCATGAGCAAAACTTGAATAATCTGAAATGAAAAACAATTACACTGCACATACTCACACGATACCAGATGTACTATTCCTGTAGATGACAGAAAATAACATTCGGGAAAATTGGGCATTATTTCGTCCGTAACTCTATGTAGTTCTATAATTCAATTATAATTTCCATTCATGACACGTCAGTCAAGAAACACGACCATAAACTTTAAATATTCACCGTACACTACATGTGCCTAATGATTTTCAGCGTAGGTACTACCTTCATGATGATCCATCCTTGGAGTAAGCCGCTTAAATAGATCTCTACAATCATTATTTTAAATACGGCATATATATTTCCCAAAAACCGATACACCACGAACATAATTGATAAATTGGCAAGTGTAACAAGAGCATGACGAATCGAAAATTTATTAAAAGGAAATTACAAGAGCGAGATCACTCACAAACTTCAATAAATGGCAATTTCCTGCACTCGTCATATTTACGGCCACCAAAACCATCCACTGTCCAGGACGGAGTTACGAAGAAACAACATACAAAAGCCGCCACATGAGAAAATATATGTACATTATTCGATGCAAAAGATCACCTAACTATGCATACAACACTCGAGTAAGTACAAAACATTTTACAGCCATGTACTGCGCATGAGATACATACTATGTACATCAAGACACCATTGTTTGACAGCTCATCAAATGCTAGTAATTTCCAGCCTTCTGGTCTATAGCAAAACTGCTACGCATTTAAACAATATACAATACTTGTACATTAAATACCACATAGTGACACTATCACGCATTGCACGCATCACAACAATCACCTTAAATAGCATGACTGGCGCAATACTTTGAAGAATCTAAGGTAGTTACACAATTCTAAAACTGTTTCCAAATCGTGTTCTACATACAACTTCTACGTATCCCACGAAAAATGTTTAAAAAATGCACTAACGTAATACGTACATCACTCGAACCCACATACACACATAAGGTAATATTATACCTATAAACAGAGAGCATTTCAATGATATGGATTGCCTTCATGCGAGAACAAGCTACATATTTCTTACATGCCACGTAGAAACGTCAAATCGGGCTTATTCAAAGCACGACAATATTTTAAAGTTACCTGTACAATGATAGACGAACGCGTTATATCAAAATGATTTGTAAAATTCAACTCTCAAAACTTTTATCCATTTTAGACGCCCACATCACAATCGCATTCAAGGATCTACACATTTAATAATTTTTTAAATTAAGATACTGTGAGATCTTCAAATTACAAAATGTTGATCCTCAACTTAATATAAAATCCCATTAAACAAAGAAAATCATTCTTTTCTTTAATAACTAGAAGTTTGAGCTTTTTCAATGTATTACTGTAAGACTTATGCGAATGAAGTGTCAGTGGACAGCTTATTGTTCATGAAGTACACGAAAGAAGTCTCCCATCCCACCCAGATGCATATATAGATGTTCAAGTATTCTGCCGGAAAACTAAGAAAGATTGCCTTATAGAAAAAGTGCATTAGCGAGAAATATGAACTCCCCTTTTCCATAGTATTTATGATTTGTAAGCTCTTTTCAATGCGTGGGTTATTCATAGACCGTAGTACAAAACTGCAATACCAAAAACTACTTCTAGTTTCATTATGTCATACTTCAATTAAGTACACCTAAATAATTTATTAGATTGTTCAAACCTGAAGTAATGCACCATAAAATAAATCAGGTAAGAAAATACCAAAAAAATCGAACATTTGATTCCTACAAATTTCGAGTGTAAAAGCCGTATGTGAAATCTTGATAGATTACCAATACCGTATTTTTTTGATATTTTTTATCCATTTTCAGTAGACATGAATAAATACATATTAACAACCCAGACTATGAATTTAACTGTGTCTATGAACGCTTGCTTGTTGTACTACTTCTCATACACAGGACATTTTTTATACTGCTTATCTTCAGTAACACATCCGTCTCTGACTATTTGAGACCACAAGAAATTGATATAATTTCCTCAAGTGTTTCTGACACCTAAGTACTGCTTAAAAGGTTTAGTATCAGATCAAGATGTGCCAAAAGGAAAGGCTAAAAGTACTCGTAGTTCCGAATAGTTAGGACTAAAAGAAAAAAAATAGAAGTTAAAAAAAGACATGTACACTAAATATTTCTTTCGCGAGTTGTATTTTCACTATTTCTTTTGTGCAAGACACCCGAATAAAAATATATATATATATATGTTAAAAAATGTGAATTTGCTAACTGATAATACGCAATTAACTTGTACGCTTTCAGTATATATTACAGTATTGACATGGAGTGTAAAAATCGGTTCAAAAAAGCAAGAATATGTATAAATATACATGTAAAATTACTGGGTTAAGATCGAGAGTAACCTTTAATGCAATTGTTGAGTATTTTCTTCAATAGATAGGCTACGAAGTTAGCTCCTGAATGAAACACTAAAATCAGCAGGAGATGGAGAATGAGGAGAATAATTAGATAAGTAATTTTCAATAACCTCGCGCAGACACCTGTCCATATCAAACAAAAAAAGCATGTTGGGCTACTTTTCGAAACACTTCATCAGTTAAAATGAAAGCAATACCAGCTACTGTATTTTAATTAAGAACTTATAGAAGTAAAAAAACGGACTGGGGTATGAAACATGGGTCGAAACAAGAGAGTAGAAGGTGTTGTACGTATGTCCGCTATTATTTTATATCAAATGAAATGAACTAATTAAGTTGCAAAATACGCTACTGCAAATCATGACTGAGTCAAACAAAAAACGGCACTGTGAAAGTGTAGCAACATATAGTTATTATCAACAGAAATTAAGAGATGAACAGTGAATTAAAATCGACAGCAATGGAAAGACTACAATCCGTCAATGATTAGTCATGGAAAACAATTAAGGGACTGGAATGGGTAAGAACTACAGTCAAGAAAATTACACATGGCACTACCTCAACAAGCAACTGACAATGTATTCAAGCGGTTTCAAGGAAGGACAGGTGAATGCTTAAGAGCTAACACGTAACTACAAAAAGTTATGAACTACGAAGACAAGAAGTACAAATGAGTACTCTAGCTCATTTAAACATCGCTCCAGCACACTTTGCTACCCAAAAAATACTTAAGAATTAAATAAAACAATAAATTCACAATTTTCTCCACAACATAGTAACTAGGAGAAACAAACACCAACATAAAAACTGATTTTAAACTGAAATGAGGCAATTCCCCTGAAACGACATGAAGATGCAATGACATTAAAATCGGATGCTTGGTTCGTTGTTCACTCTAAAAATTATATTAATTTTTAAAGGATCGAGAGCAATTGTTAGATTACTTCCAAAAGACTTACAAGGCTTTCATTAACGTCGAAGCTGTTTGTCTTTTCAGATCATAGCTATTGAAGATAAAATCGGAGCAAAGATTAGCCAATACTAATTTTTTTCCGAAGAAGCATAAAAAACGAAATTAAAATCTATTAATTTAAGATCAATTACTTCATAACGACGATTCTATTACATTTTGTTCAAGTACAGAGAGAAACCATAGGTAAGGTGGCTCTGTGGATGCAGTTTTTTAAGGTTTATTCAGCATATCAGTTCTGCTAGCGTATCAGTGCTACCCACAGGAGTACTTTACTTATGGTCCACTCTACAAGACAAAGTAAATACGTTCAAAAATAATACAACACAAAAAACAGTTTCAACAAGAATGAGATCATGGACATTCTCAGAGTTACTTGAAAATTGAATCAAAATGTACATAGTGAAGGTATTCACGCGGCAGGTTAATTAACTACTGTATTTCAAAAACAACGTAAGAGAATTATTTACTCAGAAACGCTTTAAAAAACGCCGAAGAAGCGCAGAGGCATGAAAATAAATAGGCAATCTCTTAATCTTTATACTAAAAGATCCGAACCCGATTTGTTCTATGAAGGAATGAGAACAGACACTGAAGAACGCCAAGGCAGCATCGACAGCGACGTCTGTTTTTCGTACAAATATCTTAGTTTTTCTTTGCTCCTTTGAGGACCACAATTTTTTTTGTTCATTCCCTGTTCGAAAAGTTTATGCACACGCGAGAGTTTTGAGTCTTCTCCAAACCTGATGTATGAATCCGAACACAAAAACCATAACTGAAAACTACACAAATATATTGGCATTGAAGACTTGTACTGGCGATGACTCGGGTATTGTATCGTAATTGTATTTTTGCTGTAATGGTGATGTCTCTATAAAGATAATTTGTGTAAGCATGCAAGGTTGTGAGAAAGTTTATCGATTTTTCAGAAACAGGTGTAAGATTACGGTGCAAGTTCAGACATTATGTGTTGTAGTCTCGGCTCTAATTCAAACTTCGATTTTAATTACCTTAATTATCGGCATTAACTAAATGAACGAAGTTCCCGAGATAAAATCCCTTACTTCCTAGAATAACAATCTCCCTAAACACCACCAAATTCGACATATCCACATTCAGAACAGTAATTGAAGGAATTATATAAGCATTTCAAGTCCTAATCTGTAAACAAGGACTACTTATTCATAAATAAACTGTAAAATGCACTACCGATAGTGACCATGCGGAGAACAGTTTCCTTCAACTCAGAAGCAAAGTTATTTTTGTAGGGTAAATCACTCGTGATCAACACTATTAGAGCAGCCTTTAAACACGTTGACTCCGAAGTGGTACGTATGTGTACCACTTAGGTTAGGTTCTGTAATTTTTTCAGATCCTTCTAGTGACTATGCGTACAGAGTGAAGTTTTACACCAATCAGGCAATCGGAGGCAACGTGTTAATTACAGCACATTACAGCCATTAAAGACAAGAAGTACATAGGCAGAATGTCTAAAGGACAAACAGTACTCCAACCCGACACGCCGATTTCGCACATCTGACAGGCAAAGAGAGAATTCCCTTCAACGTACTTCTTTGTGTGATCTGAAAATTATTACAAATATGTGCACGAACGTTCAAATGAACGTTTTTTCTCACTGCCCATCCTTTGTTCATGAACATGATTACGAGCTACCAGTACACACTAAAGTGAATCTGCTATTATTCAGAAACAATTTTAATAGATTTGTATCAGTACGATGTACTCTGACAGCAGTCTCATTTTTACATCAACTGCGGGAGTTCGCAGTATGTTTCAAATGTCATTCAAATGAAAACTTGAAGATAATATTACCGTATTTGAATATAATGTCGAAGGTAATATTACAGACACCATCACTTGAAACTGCATGCACGGTAGATTAATGACTCAAATTATTACTGCCACGAAGACACCAAAGAAAAATATGGCTTTTCGGTGTGGAATGACGACAGTTACACAAAACTGATGAACATGTAGTTTATACAAGTCATTTCATTTGTAAATTAAACAAAAACAGTCATGCGTAATAAAAATCAAGACTGCCTAGCTTAGATAGGAAACAAAAATAAGTGTTAACAAAAGGTAAAGAAGAAATACGAAACAGACCCTCACGCCTGTATCTCGTTCTGTATGAACTCATAATTTGTATTACACTGAAAGAGAGTGACGCAACTGACCAAGGGAGACGCTTAAAGGAATATTAATTATAACCTACTAAAAATGACTAACTACGAGAAAACAGAAATGAAACATTGCGCTTCACGAGTTTGTCGATATGACACTAGATCTCCCCCGGAAAAAAGAAGGATAATAAGAGCTACCTAACTATAAAACTAAATCCCAGAACAATTCTCACAACCACTGAGGCAAAATTTGCTCTAAGATAATTCTATAAAACTTCGAGAGAGCCATATCCTCTCGACACATTCAAGAGAAATGAAACTTCTAACGTACCCCAAGAGAGAAGCTAAGGTGATTATACCATCGCCCAATGGACGGCAAATTAAAAAACATGGGGGAAAAATCCTACTCTGTAGACTCAAGTAAGGAGGAGTGCACAGATTGAAGAACTCTGAAGAACATTCTGAGAAACTTGTGTTTATAAAGGTGAATTATTAAACCATTTAGGACAAGAAGTACATAGCTAAACAATCTAGGAAATGGGACGATAAAACTTCAACTAATTAAAGTAGTAGTAGTAATAGCAGTAAGTGAAATCGTTGTGTGCATGTGAGACTGAAAATAGTTTGTTGAGTGAAGTAGATTTAGTGCTGCAATCACTGCACTATTTTCAACATTTTAAAGAGACATAATTCATCAACCATACTTTTAAAAACAGTCATCCCAATGGTATATCAGTGTTTGGTAAAGTGACCCATGGATCAACCGTTCTACTTGTTCAGTACTTATAAATATTTGTTTCAATGTATCCTGAACTGGAACAAACGTTGATCTCAAAAGTAACTAATAATAATAAAAACTGGTCCATAAATTCGTAAATATACCTTCCTTCTACACTCGGATATTAACATGGATTTGACTACAGATGACAGAGCAAAGGACTTTCACAATCTGTGACTGCTAAATAAGCTACATATATAAGTAGATCAAAAAGATATCGATCCTCTTCATCCTAAATACCGCTTGCACAATACGTCAGTCAGTTGAATTGAAAGGAGCAAAATCAAGGTCTTCCAACCCTCCACTCTAAAGTAAATACCACACAGCAGATTTCTAAGCAATGCCATTGATTCGACGGTGAGCCACTAGAAATACAAAGATGAGAGACACGAACCCAATATAAGCGGAGGAACTTAAACCTAGATCAATAGATCACAACCTTTGGAGTTTAAAACAGAGGTAAGCGATACATTAACAACACTATGGAGTGAAAATTTAATAAAATACATCAAAGCATACTGTAGTGTGACTATCACTGGAAACCTTGTTGTTTAATGCAACGTATGTTGTCAGAAACTTAGTTGCTCTGTCATTCAAACCCACTTCCGCCTGTGTCAAAAGTGATCTGCGACACATACTAGGAAGAAACCTAACGTTGTCGCACTACTCTATCGTAAAAAAAAACAATTTTTATTGGTCAAGAAAATTCGAAGTTTTTTCTATGGTGCTTATTCCAGATGACCGTGGTATATCAATAAAAACCTTCAATAAACCTCGAAGTTTTATCAAGACAAAAAAGCCATCGTATGGTAGAACTTTCAAAAATTTTACTCGCCCATAAAGCCCTAACTCCCATCCAAATAAATTATAATTTCCCGTGGAAATTCTCCCAAATTTATACACTAATACAAAATTTTTGTTTCACTGACGCCGTGCAATAATATGACAAATTGTTATACAAAATGCGAGGCAGTTAGAACAGGTCGAGAACCACTGATTCAAAGAATATTAGTACAATAGCCTATGTTAAATAATAATATACATAACTTCAGTGCCAGATCGTTCACTCTGAGTCTAGGCCATTTAACGATAAGTTATGAACATGAGTCGTGATTCGCTCAATGTACAGTACCGCTTGTGGTTGTATGTGCACTAGCAAAAATATAACACGTGGAGACAAAGATAGTCTCATCTTACGCGCATCTATACCGACCTGCGTGTTCCAAATTCAACTAGGTGTGCAGCAGATGAATCTGATGCTACTGCACTAATATCATACACTGTATCTCACAAGGCTACAGAACAAACTCTCGATTGTCTTAAGACACTTAGAAAACTTTACACTCTGCACTTATGCTATGAGGGCTAGCGTCTACTTTGGCATACAGCTACAATCCACGCCTAGGTCTCAGTTAACGAGGATGCATCAGCAATGGGATACAAGAATTCATTTTCCCAACTTCTCGCTGTAAACTTGAGAATCTGAAATGAAATTAAGCCTTTTGTTATAGATCCTACTACTTCGGTCAATAAAAGTTCCGTTTCCCCAGTTACCAGCGAATTCGGCGACCACCATAGAAGTGAATGATCTTGAACATTTGCATCTGCTTACAAACAGACACCAGTACAACAGATAATTTTATATCGGGATAGACGCGAGAAATCAAGGTTACACAAATATACCGGTAATTTCAAGTTATCAGATACATTGTAACTCCTAAATATGAAGAGATCACTAGCAATTTACTAGAATGAGAACAAAATTTCATATCAAATGATTGATTCTATTGGAGTAGTCAATTTTTGGGTTATAACAAGGAACGGATTTAACAATTGCTACCATTATATTTTGCCAACCATGCATTTAATATCAAACTTCTACACCGAAAAAAATATTCATTAGAATTTAATTCCCTTACTTTTGATGGTTTTTACACCAGAAAACGTTATTCATGCTCCCTTGAGAGATTCCTGTTTTTAGTAGCAGGCATTGGTGTAGGTACGTTTATTTGTTTTTTGCTCTTAGTAATATGAATTGAATGGTTCTACTTACAGCACGCTCACGATATTGAAGAGAAATTTTTGAACGAAGATGTAGTTGTACGCAGAGGTAAATCCCCTAAATGAATGCTTTATACAATTAATTTCGAACAGAAAACATAACATTCCACTACGACACTCTTATTGCTACAACCCTGGATTGAAATCAATGTCAAGTGCACGAAATTCCCCCTTGAAAAACCTACTCTTTAAAAAACTCGATTAAAAAAATCCCAGAGGCTGCTGTGCGTACGACGGCATAAATAATGAATGGGGCACCATCGAAAAATACGTAAAACATGTCCTCGAAAAACAGTTCCCTACAAACGTACGACGAGAGTTGCGATAAAAAAAGAACCTACTTAGAATACATGACCCCGTTTGAAAAGGATCATAAGGATATTTCTGGCATTAAAAAGGAATTGGTCATTACGTCCTAGAAAACTCGACAATTTAAAAAAAACAGTAGAAGAAGAAACTAGAGTTGATACGCCGTTAAACAAGAAGGGCGCTGGTCTGGTCGAGTTCAGGAGGAGGTGCCTCATGAGCATACCGGTGTCGGGGATGCACAGAGGACGCTGGATCGCCATCGCTGCTGCTGTCGGTGCTGCAGTGCTCGCTTCCAGCATGGCTGTGGGCGTCACCACCTACATGCGACACCACCACCGTTACACCACAACAACCAAACCTTAAACTTGGTAACTGTCACAGTTTTAGCTCTACTACCAAAATATACAATGTTAAAATGACATATTGTTTCCAAAATCCAAATAAATTTTCAAGAATTGGTATTGGTATTTTGACAGTTATCTGTCAATATTAAACCCATACTCATTCCTAACAGAAAATTTGAACGTCATGTGCAAGTGTATTTTACGAAAGCCTAACGCTGAACAGCAATGTGATGACAGCTGCATAGTTTTGTACCAGAAGTGGTAGATCAATAACACGAGTTTCTTCCTTCAATAACCTTATCATGTTTTCAACAGTAAGATTTTTTTATGCATCTTTATGTATGTATTTCAATTATTTCAATTGTTTTCAATTAGTCATGAAAATATACGGGGGAAGAGAAGGGAATATTATTTAAAACAGGAAAATCAGTGAAATATGCTACTGAATTTACTGAGGAAAATGCCGTTTAATTAAGTTCTACATACTTTCTTAAACAAATATCTACTGATATATTTACCACAAAGAACAATTGAGACAATATAAAATATCAACACACCAAAATACTAATACTATTACAAAACCCTTTTAGCGCTAATGAAATGGCTATGGAGGTATAAAATCAAAACGTATGCCCAACAAGAATAAAAGAAATGAATTATCAATTGATGCAGCATCAGAATACAGCGAATCTCATGAATCTCTGCGTCTGCAAGCGTCAACACCAGAAACCATTTTGCATGTCATCAGTGGCTCTCAACTTTGGCATATGGAAATGAAAATGAACCATAGCAAAAATGTAGCATTCTGCCATTACTACAAATGCATTTTGTACCGCAAATTACAATCAATACTAATATGCCAGTTATTTCGAATTTAATAAAGAATTAACATTGTCTAAATGCGCTTTGGGTCAAGTGATAGTAAATAAGCACATTCAACAAATTCATTCGTCTATTTACAGGATTTATTGCAATATCACAGCACTTCAGAGACAAAACATGAGAGATTCGAAGAAGTTTCTTTCGCGCTTTACGCTTCAACGAAAAAGATAAATCAGAAATTATGGTAAACATCTTAATAAAGACATTAATTTCATCCCAACAATACTTCGACCACAACACGAAGAAGAGGACAACCAGTCTCTGTCACATCTGCCGTTAAGAAAACTACATTTATTTTATCTCGATTTCGATGAATTCTCTACTTAAGAATGTCACCATTCTTGGGATTAATAATAATGCAATTATAAATGAAACTGAGTTGCATAAGTCAACTTGACACTAATAGTGGTTGTGCATTCTACATGGGCCTCCGAATAGAACAAGGGGCGTTAAGATCATGAAGTCAGCAAGAACAAAAGAAACAAAGGACGGAATAAATCCCCCGTCAGTAAGGATAATAATCCCATGGCTTAGAATTGCAAAAGTTAGTATCAATTGTATTACGAATGATGAAGTGCCTGAGGCTTCCTCTGAATTGAATTATTATAGGAATTTTAGTGCAATTTTTTAAAATGAAAGTCCTACACTTGAAAATTAAATATTAGCAGATATATGAATCGTGTTCTGCTAAAAAATAAATACAAATGACCACACTAATTGAAATTCCAAGCTCATTACGGAGAGAGTGACAAAACGGAGATTAGAGCGAAATAAAGAATGCGAAAACCCGACAGAAAGAACGAAAGACTCTCTTACCTTTAGGATGCAACCACGAAGACGACCACACGTGTCAAACTTATAAATCGTTGTGTATTTTCATTAAGAATATCAACAGAAAATAAGGACGTTGTTTAACACGTGGAACACAAAGTTACACTCGTTTGCGACGTACCTAGAGCGGATACAAGGCTTGATTGATACTTGATACAATTCCAATTCTATTTGAATTTTCTGTCTGTTCATAGAGACTAGTTGTAATTCAGTCTTCATATCGATCTAGCACACAATGGCGCCTAATGTCGACGGATTAAAGTCAAGTGGTAGAAATGAGTTACTAATTACGTCTTTATGAATAACACCGCGTAATAACTGAGTAGCATGTTCTTCAGCAAATAAGTAATAAAATTTTCTCTTCAATCGCCTGCCAGAAATGAGGGAATATATCAGAGCATCATAAATTTTTTTTAAATTATACGAAGTATATCGACCCGAGTCACCAACAAGAACATGAAACTTTCACTTTCGAATTCATTTATTTCGTAAGGAAACATACTCACGGCGCACCTTAACGGAGTTCAAAAAAACAATCACTCTTTCCCATGGTTTTTCCCCTATTATTTAGAGAAAAATCTAGTTCGAAAAAAATACACTCAGCGAACATGAATCACTTCAATTTGGGACGAAAAAAGACACGTGGCCGTGCAAATCAGCAATATCTTTTACAATTCAAACAACTTTGACAACTGGCAAATGATCGTAGATCTTTTCTGAAAACGTATCCTAAGTTTCCGATAATTCGGACAGCTTTTAATGAGTATTTTTCAAAGAAATACATAATAAATAACGATCTAACTTTCTTCAGTTTTAAAAAATTTTATAAATTGCGTATTTGTTTAACAAATATGAACATGAACCGAGAAGGGAAAATTCTTCCAGTTTAATTGTATATATAATTTTCCGTATCACTACAGGTCATTTATCCACACCTTGCGATTACAGAACAAAATCGAGTTAAAAAAGCGAACAAATGACGCCATGGGTTATTGTTGAAGTTATCGCATGGATAATTGTTTCGGAAAAGATCGAGAGGGAACAAGTTTACTGCAGACACACCTTCTGCTCTCAACAGAGGTATTGGTCCTGCAGAAGCGAGGATTTTCTGATTTTTTAAAGAGGCCATCTCTGACGAACGATACAGGGGACTTCGACTCACAGCTGCCCAATTTCAATAATAGCAATTTTCATTTCAAGTCACTTTTTAAGAATATCAAAATCTACAAGTGAGTTTATTTGGCAATTACGAAAGATATAATTGTGACTAATGACTAATCCAAGGGAAAATAGACATTAGTACGAATATGATAAGCAAATTTTTTCGCAAAGAAATAATTCAAAATATTATTCGCTGAGCGTCTATTCACTTTCTGACATTTGAAATAGGCCAATAGATGTATCATACTTTTCTTTCAAACGGACGTTATATTTTCGCTTGTTTTATACTAAGGAAGAATAGGCTTACTGGCACAGAATCCCCCAAAAATGTCTAATCGAGGCCAGGCACGATACTACTAAACTAAAGCCCGAACCTCAGGCGTATGATAAAGAAATTGTTGTAGCTACTGAAGAACTAGAGATAATGTGCGTAAGTCATAACTTGATGCACACGACAGGGTCCAACCAAAACTCAATGCTTTACTTTTCAGAAAAGGACTTGAAAGAAGGAAAAAAACAGCTATAAATGTAAAGGAAATTACGGGCCTGGCTATTGGAGAACGTTAAAGTGTTCCATGGTACTATTTGGTATTAAGATAATTTGCCATAGATTATGAAGCGTAACGACACTGACAGTTAAAAAAAAACAATGGAGCTCCTGTGGACTTTTGATGTTCATAAAATGTACGTAAAGATACTTTTGAATAGATTCAATTTTATCAAATAATTATATTATACATATGATGCCATATAAATCTAGCATATGAATGCGTACATTTTATGAAGTATGGAAATGAACCAACCAGGGAATGCCAACCAAATAAAATCGACCAAAGAATTGACGAAGAAAATTCCAACAACTTTTGATGAAGTCCTGTTTAAACTTTCTTCCCTGATGTAATAGGCGTTAATTATTGCCAATGAAAAAACTTCCATGCATTAAGCTATACACGTCAACCTAATTTTAAAACTCATGTGTTTTTCAGATGATCCAAATAAACTTTATTTACGCTTTCAGTTCATTCAACATAGAAAAGTGAAATCCTGTAGTATGCTAACAACGAAATATTAAACAAAGGATCTAATCCATATTTTACGAGCTTATTGAAGACACGAGTTAAGAACTTACCTGTAATGGCGCGGTCAGTTCTCTCCTTGTCTTTCTCAATGAAGCAGCAGCTGATGAAGAAGAACACGGCGCCCAAAAAAAGCACCGACGTGGTCAGGTAAAGAGACACCTGTAAGGCCTGCAAGAAAAGACTTTGCGTTAGTTACCACCTGATTTTGACATTAGCAAAATCCACAGCTGCGTTTATATGGTACCACGAGTTCATCTCTCAGAGTAGACCAGTAGAGTTTCTGCCTCGTTTTTCATTACACTGATGTTACAGCCGGTGATCTGAAAAATCCTTCTGTAGAAACGATCATGTTATTTATCACGATCAGAATGACTACTAGTTTTAGCACACTCGAAGCTAATTTTTATCACGTACAGAAAATGATTTGTCTTAACAATACTAAAAGACAATGTTTTTCCGACGGTGCACCAACTGTTCCCGATCAGATTGACATGATAATGCAGACCTTGAAAGAGGCATATTTGTCGTCCGCGTCAGGGGTGGCTGTGGCCGAGATGTTAGCAGACAAGAAGAGGAGATGCTTGGCTAGAGGCGAGGTCTCTGTGGTCATCACATCACTCTGGTTCTTGAGGTAATAAGGCTTCAGCCAGTCGGCAACCTGCGAAGCAAAACACGTGAAATGCTGAGGCGACTCGCTCCACTGAAAAAAAATCTACCCCATCATGCCCCTGAGCAAAATATTTAATGAGATATGGCACATTTATTAGAAACATAGCATTAATTCGGTACTAAAAACTTCGATTACATTATTCAAAGCATGACTCACCATGCCCACGACGTAGGGACTGCCAGCGTCACCGAAGGCATGCGAGAACAGTATCTGGAATGCTTCAGCAGACGACCGTCGAGTTGGAATTACCACGTACTGAACATAGAAGTCAATTAAAAGGCTGATACAACACCAAACACAGTTTTAAGGTAAGGATAGGTATAGTGTACGTGACTTAATGCTAGCATGAAAAACATTTAAAATATCCTGCAAGTTTTGAAATAAAATGAGCCCAAAATCAGAAATGTAATGCCTTCTTCTCAGCAGTAAACGTGTCACTGCAAGACTACTACGTATCTGGCATGTACTCAACCCAAGGACTACTATAATAAGGACTATACTTTATGGTAGTCCTTGGCTCAACTCTATAACATCACGGGACTACCATGTTTATAGTCAATCTTATATAATTGTGGCAAGCTGCACCAGTGAAGCCTTGTACAACGTACTGCGTGTGAACGGTCATAGAAGCTATTAAATGTAAATTTTGGTTTCAGTTTTGAGTGAGCACTTGACACTCGAGCAAACTTAAATACTTCGCTACCGTGAAAGTGACTAGAAAAATTATAACGCAAGGTAAATAAAATTATTTATTAAATATCACGCCATCACAAATGGCTTTGTTGGATAGAACAAGCATGAGCTATTTCTCAACTTGTGACTACCGATAAAAAATAATACTTAGTCCTATTTCATAAATTCTAAAATGAAACATCCTTGGAAAACGTGAACCCTTTCACGACCACATTTGTTCTCGATAAGAAAACTGCAACAATCACACGCTGTTCATCGGTGGAACATACTACCGGCCACGCCTTAAGCAAAACCGTAACGTGTTAACGTTCTTAACGTACTGAGTGCAGTGATGAACACTTTAGGTTTTGTCTCACCACACTTTTCGAAAGAGGTTATCGGGGTTCTTTAGATGGTTAAAATGTCAAATTGAACTCACGAGCACAATATCGGAAATGACGGCCCAGTTGAGGTTGAGGAAGACCTGACCGAAGAAGACGATGGCGTAGGCAGCGCGTGTGTCGTACTCGGCCATATACATGCCGCTCATCAACAGCGGGATGCACAAGATGATACCCAGACCGCATACCAGAGGGTCACCGAACGGCAATCTGTGCACATCGCATTCTCATGTTTATTAACGGCAAATACCTAAAGTACAATTAAAAGTAATAGTGTATCGGTGAGAACATATTTCAAAAGTCACGAGGCACAACGGTCAGTTTCATCAGGGAAATTAACCTCAAAATACACATTTGATTTCTTACAAAACGAATGTCATACTCGAGAGATCGGGCACAGGCCGCACACAAATTGGTTACAGTGCCCCATTCGGAATAAACCCGGATGATATACAAGTTCATTATCGTTACTTTTTCAGATTTCTAATAAAAATGATATTCTTCTCGCTAAATTATGCTACCTTCTACAATTTCTTATTGGGGTTTATGTCTAGCATTAACTGATAAAAATACAGTTGGAGATCATTAAGTATCGAAAAATTATGTTTAAATTTTTAATGCTTTCGTACCCTAAAACTAGAAATTTTCATCAATTTGGGCCGTTACTCTAAAATCACCGTACCCTAGTTAATTTTAATGCGTAGAGTTAAGTTTATTTATATTCTACACATATGAACGAATTTCACTTTGTGATAATTGCGCGTGGGAGAGTTAACGACGATGTTGATACCCAGTACTGTGAAGCGGTCGCAACAAGTGCCCCAACTAAAGTTCGTCCTAAATTTAAGTCTCGATGGGGCTTGGAATTGCACCTCGAGAAGTATGAGCTCAACAGCGCAACAAACACGTTCTGAAATAACAACCGTAGACCAGCAAGAGCTGCTGGGTCCAGTGTCACATGCTTACAATCTCCCCCAAAAGCGGGCAAGGATGCAAGACTTGAGGCAAGTGTGGTAGTGATTGTGAGTACAGCAGCCACTTTCAGATAAGGGGGAGTGAGTATCGTGATATACTATTTATATTCAAGCCCAGATTCGTGAAGTATCAGAGCTACTATCAGTGTTACCATCTCCTGACCCAAGCGAAGAGTAAATCAGATACATAAAAATTATTTTTACTGATGAAAATAATAGAACAGAATTAAAGGCATTTGAGATGCACTATGAAAAACGAATCAATGCATATACTAAATTCTTATTTTTCGACACCATTTTTAACTGCCGCACAAAAAATACCTGTATAATACATTTCCTCTCCCATACGAAACTGGGGTAGTTGCCTACACTCGAAACTAGAGAGTCAATACATTCTGATCAAGACTACACTTCCTAATTTGATGTAAAATCTCCAAGTACATTATTGGTAACAGTACATACAGTAACTCCTAAGTTCAACTGGTGTCGAATTAGCTACTTATTTATTATCCAAGGTCAGAGAGCTAAATGCTGCTTGAAAGTATGTAGTCCATTTTCGTGCCACTATTACAAGGCACTGGCCTCCAGCACAAGCTGCAGTATAGGACTAAGGAGCAGGTTGCTTCAGTGCTCTCATTGTCTAATCTTTTGGTCAGAACACAGCTCTGAAACGTCGTCTTTCACAATATTCCTTCACTACTGTCCAAAGAAAAACATGCTTCAAAAACAAGAATTGCTAATGGTCATTCTGAAGCTATGTTTTCTGACGAATCAAAACTCACTGAAGTCTCATTTCCTGTGAAAACGCTACATGACGTCAGAAATGTAAACGGATACGCGCGTATCAAAAACAGAAAGATAAACACGGAGTAGGATTTCCCCCTTACATTTTGCGAAGGTACTGTCCTCCAAAAGAGCCGAGTGGGACTCCCACAAGCCCGGCGATCATGGCGATAACGCCGAAGACGAAGGCGACGCCATTAACGTTTACGTCAGGATGTTCCTGCACCTCAACACCAGCCTCCACAAAAAGGGGACCCCACCAAGCTAGCGCACCCGCCACGAATGTCACGCACGTGAACGCGATCGTCGAGAACACGTATGATTTGCTGTGCAAGAGGGAATACAATTACTAATAAAACGAATTATTAAGGAAATCAAGAATGCACGAGTCAAAAATTGCAGGAGTTCATAGTGAACCGTCAAAATGAACGAGATGCGAATTATGTTAGAAACTCAATTAAAGATAATGAGCTACTCTAACAGGAAATTAACTAATATTCCAGGTTTGATCGACCTTCATTTGAAAACAATGTTTTTAAGTCATCAAATTTGTGGCCGCTGCATAACCATCGTTTTGAAGAAATTAGAGCAGAATACAAATACCATCGTTTGCAATTGATAACTTAAACGTAACACCCAATGCAATGAGTTATTGTACAACTAATTAGCTTTCAGAGCGCTAACACTGAACGGTGGAGAGAATGCTAATTAGTAAAAATTTAGCAGAAACCCTCACTCAATTTGAATTATATCTATAATAATGACATTTTATATTGAAACTATAT
Source organism: Trinorchestia longiramus (assembly GCA_006783055.1). Lineage (NCBI taxonomy): Eukaryota > Metazoa > Arthropoda > Malacostraca > Amphipoda > Talitridae > Trinorchestia > Trinorchestia longiramus. Next base: position 67,644 of record VCRD01001798.1, read on the forward strand.
TACTCATAACCTAATACCTGCTACTTATGTGGATTCTATCAGGTCATCCCATAAGTTCTGTCCAAATTTTCATTCATGAGGCACCCACTTTCCAAGTTTAGGAACTTTTCCAAGTTTTTGAAAATGACGATGAACAGTTGTATGGTTTCAACTGAGAACCACTGCCAATTCTTCAGCTGATAAAGCAGGATTTTCTTCAAGGGCTGCTTCAAGAAGCTTTTCATGAAACTCGACTGGACGTCATTTTCGAGGGTGAAATCTCTAACTCTGAATTTCGCAAACCATCTTCTGCAAGTTCTTTCATTCACACATTCCTCTCCATAAACTGATTGAATGTTTCTAGCCGCTTTGGCTGCTGAGTTTCCTTTCTTGAACTCATAAAGCACTACGTGCCTCAAATGATTCTTGGGTACTTCCATGTCAGCAGGGTTTGAATCAAACAAAATTTAATTTTACTGCTCTCTAAAATAAAATTTGATCAATTTAAATGCATCTAAACATAAAAAAATGTTAAGCTCTATTAGACATTATAAAATACTCTTTAAATTTCATTCAATTTGGAAAAAAAGGTAAAATTCGGACAGAACTTATGGAATGACCTGATGGAATGGATCTCAAGTTCAAAAGACAATTTGGTATCGAGGTTTCTATCCTTTATAATCTGGTAAAACTTTTCTGCGACAAATGATCGAACAAACAATAAAAACACTTGAAATGCAAAAGATGAAGCCTCGCACAAAATAAGGCACTTGTATCTTTTATTACAAACAGATATCGATTAAACCTAGATCAAAAATTTTCAACGCATTCTAAGAAGACAGATCGTTACTCACTTAGTGGCGAGGTCTTTGAGGTCCCCAAGGAAATGAGTGGGTCTGAGGTGTTCACCACCTTCCACCTCACCACGGGGAGGCTCTTGCATCACGAATAGGATGAGGAGGACTGCAATGAACCCCATGATGGGTGTGACTCTCAAACCCCATCTCCAGGCGAACAAGTCATCGGCTCCTAAAGACTTGGCTATGTGGGTCACCTCAGCACCAACCATGTATCCAAGACCGCTGAGCACGGAATCAGAAGAGAAAACATCTCAAAACAATGGTATATTTTACACGAAGCCCGACAGACATAACCATTACACGAAGATGACCAACCGAGTATCCATTAAAAAATAACCAGAGCGCTAGCTCAGAAATTCAGTATAGAGTTGAATTAGTGTTTAATTATACTCGTTAGTTGATGAAACCAAATAATTATCAAATGTAGTAGTGCGATTGGAAAACTATGTTTCTAACTTCAAACCCTGAATGAAGCTCAAGATGTACACCACAACAAATAAACACTTAAGTACTATATAAAATATTGTCAGCAGAAAATGTGTTCATGCCGCACAAATTGAGAGTACACTAGATTTAATGTGAATGTATTTCACCGCACCGCTGTATAGTTAACAACTGTGTTTTGAGACAGTTGAAGAAAAAGAGGAAACTACTGAAATAAATACTACCTCAATTGTTCGAAGTACGAGCCTATCGCAATGAATCTGCTGAACACTAATTGTATTTAGCATAAAACAGAAGTGATTCAATGCTTTCTTTGGCAAAAAGCAGCAAAAAATCGTTTTTTGTGGTCCGCATTGAACGCTATTTAAGCAAAAAAGAATAAAAACTTAGAACATTATTCTACCGTGCGATGGTTGGCCGGAAGAAAGCAAAATTTTTCTCCTAAATGTATTCTTGTTTACTTGTTTAATTTATTGAAGGATGCAGCATCACAAATGCATGTATAAAACCATCGTTGGCCAACATGCCATCTTGACGGTCGTGTGGACTTCATATTGACCGTAGAGTACTGTACAACTGTACAGACAATCTATAGTACAGACAGACTCGCCACTAAAACGATGATCTCAACCCAAAATTGAATACTTAGGAGTAGTAATTTAACGTTAATTCCTAATTGAGAAACAAGTCCCGTAAACTCTTCACAAATCTAAGGAAATATTTTCATGGTAAAACGATAGTCTTAAAAGTTTTCGAATTAAATACGACAATCAAGGAAGAGTTTGCTTGCAATAGCATGAAGCTTTCATCTCTTTTAACTTCAGGTGTTGTTTGAAAAGCAAGCACAAACACCGGTAGCCAGAAGCTAAGTCGTGTTTACAAACTTTGAGTCAGCACGCCTGAAAAACAATGCCTCACAATTATGGTGAAAGACCTAAAATGAATTACAAGAGTCGTGTCAGTTGATGATTCAAATTGTGCCATCGCACACAGAAATCAATGTGATAACATGGATGAAAGAACAGTTTACTACTCTGGAAAGAATCAACAGAAAATATGGATGTCAATATTTGAACAGGGAAATAATTACTAGCGTAAAATACTTTCTGCCTGCACCTGTAGTTTTAATGAGTTAGTACCTGCACAGAACTGAGGGACAAGCGCCTACTAAACAATTCTATTAGTTTTCAAGACCCACCTGCCAACTGGGATGGCGAAGTAGAAAAAAGCGAGCATTTTAGATCGCTGGTCTTGAACGAACATGTCGGAAATGATGGTGGGAGCAATGGTGGAGTAACTGGCTTCTCCTACACCCACTAGACATCGGAACACCGTGAAGCTCGCGTAGTTCTGCAACACGGGTTCTGTAGCATAGCTACCAAGTATTTTTCCTACGGTTTAAAAAATTAATTTTAGAATCAACCGTGTACTGCACTTTTAATACAAAAATTTATCTCAGAAACCTTGTAACACTATTATCACTTCGGAAGGGGCTCGACTAGAAAAGCAGCACTCGTCATGAAAACGAAGTGTATTTCAGCGACGCAGTGCAATATTGACGAGAACATTACAGTTACCGTGGTCACAAACAACAAAGACTAGAGCCTTGCAATACATCCGGTAGCGAGCATACAGAGTTATTGTTTATTCATAGCAAAGAAAGACTGAAGAGTTTCCACGCTCTTATTCTCTAAATTCAATAGCTATACTTCAAGAAAGTTGGGCATACTTTAAAGATAAATGAAACAATATAGCTACGGTGTTTGATTGTAGACAACAATAAATATTATGTAGATTTCAATTCCTTCCAGCCATCCCCTGAAAATTTGCATGATTATATTGAAAAAATAATAAATTAACAAGGATGTTTTAACATTTTAACAGCTCGGGGGCGCATTTAAAGAACTTTAAGCATCGTAAATTATAGTAACTAGTGCAATGCCCTTTAACATACGGTTAATAATATCATCTATCTATACCATATTAAGAGCCGCGTCTGTCCGTGCGTCACACTCTTCTAATCGATAGCTTTGATAGCAACAAGCATAAAGCTTAAGAAATACAAGAAATCATTCCATTGCATTATCTTTCTGTGGCAATTCAATTCCCTTTCACTTGCATTATGGTATCCAGAATACACAATCGGTATATTTTTACAAATAGAAATTTTCTTTTGACCTTTTTCTGTTGAAATTCATCATGAAGCTTTGATATTTTTAATTGATAATGCGAAAAGAAATGTTTTAAATTAGTTTGACCAGTAACCTGACTACCACTTAGTATAAGGCCAAAGATTTTGGAAATTGAGTTATTGTTTTCGGAATTGTGATTTTCTTGAAAATATTTTTATAAACGTACCTTACTTATGGGTCACCCTGCATAATAGACGCTCTTACGGATTTACATAAGAGGAAATTTCGTAGGGCATACATGTATTGTAAGCATTGTATTGTCGATACCAAAGGCACATCCATCAATGGGGAAACTCTTTCGCAAAGCCCGTGCCATCAAAAATGATGAAAAAAAATATTCATAAATCTTTCTTGAGATAATCTTCATATCGCTCTCGATTCAGCCTTTTTTTCGCTCGAGTGGAATTCCATGCTTAAGCTTATTTCAAAGGTAACTTATTTTTCTTGTGACAGTAATAAACACTTAGAATACAGTATTTCTAAGTCGCAATATACCGCTGAACTCGGTATCCACGATACGGACTCGAGTATATAAGGCTCTGGATCTCTGACTTTTTTGAAAGTGACTTATTATAGTGCACTTGCACAGCGAAAATGAGTATTTATTTGCCAGTGAACTGAAACCAAGACCGCCAGTGCTAATCTATTCTTAAGAGCGTGACACGAAATCAATTTCCAAAATCTTTGGCCTTGATTGGCGAAATCAATTTCCAAAATCTTTGGGAATTGAATTGCCATAGAAAAATAATGCAATAGAAAGATTTCTTGTGTTTCTTAAGCTTTATCCTTGTTGCTATCAAAGCTATCCATTAGAAGAGACGGACAGACGGACGGAGTATAGATAAAGACTAGCGATTTCCCTATGATTTAGAATGTAATCGTCTTCCCACGTTTCAGATTCATAGAGAAATCACTTCTTTGTGAGTCAGTTGAATACCGTAAATCGTGTTCCGAAAGTATATTATTGTAGACAAAGAAATTCTTAGTTCTCTTGTTTTCGAGACCATGTCATCGTGTGTTTTTTTTAATGATATACAGTGCTCTCGCGGCAGCAAGAAAATCGAGCCCTGCTTCTTTCAAGCCGATGACTTTCTGAGTGGACATGCTGCTATTTGCCCCAGTACGTCAACAGGTGGAGAGAAAATGTTATTGGCCGATGCTTGTGAAAACTTCACATCTTCGGTGATGAATAAAATGCCAGTAATCAATACAAAAATATACCCTTAGTTGTCTACACCTTGAACAAAATATAATGAAGGGATATTAGGAAAATATAAAATTATTTCCAAATGACGTGAAGTGAAAACTAAACAAGAAGAATATGAAAATACGAAGATGGTTATTAAAAAACACAAAGTTGTGACTAAAAGTAAAATCCTCACTGGACACTTTGCTAAAATACTAGCTGAAGTTCCTCAGCGGAAAACAAAGAAACGAGAAAAAATCATATGACCTACAAAACCATAAAACTAAATTCACAACATCCATATACAACTAGCGTTCATGATTATACAGGATGTCGTAACAAAATGTACTTGCTCTTGTACTGCTCATTATTCATATATTTTGTTTTGATTTTGTTATTTATTGACATTTTCAAGTCTAACGAAATAAATGAAATAAAATGAGGTTCAATTGAAAAATATATATATCTCATAAAGGAAAACTTTAATATTCTTCCCCTAATCTACTTTCAACACAGTAAAGAACAATCAAAGAGTGAACATTTTTTGGGCGATCCTCTATAATCACTAAAGACGCCTCTGAGCAGCACTAAGTTTCGTGGCTAATATGACGAGGACAGACAACACCATCACACTCTTCCTAACAAGCTGTTGGACGATTACAATCCACAGCAGTCGTTAGAAGACATTTTTTCAAACACTTGGGGCAAGTGACAGTGTACAGGCATCAATGATAAGTAATAACACTTAAATCAACGAATTATTTGATTGTGAAAACTAATACTTTGATAATTGAGACATAATATATATAATCGACTGGAGCAACCTTACGTCATGAAAGCTTACGAAAATTGTAGAGTGGACAACAAAATCTAAAGAACTAATGCTGAAAAAAAACACTATTCCAAACAGCTTGGAATGAAGATTTTTTTGCTACACTATAAATGAGAATCAGTACTCACAGGCATGAAGGACCCCACTAAAGTGGTTAGCGACCAGAAGAAGACACCGAATGACATTAGGTATCTTCGATTGAAGCGATCTCCCAGGTACCCGTAGATGGGCGCTACCACCATATACACCAGCACGAACACTGTTTGTAGCAAGCCAGCCTGCGAGTTTGTGATTGCAAAAGCATCTTGTATGTCCGGTAATATGCCTGCAATACAGAGAACATTAAGGTTACAAGATAATTATAAAGTGATGACATCGTTGGAAGTTTCCAAGTCAAAACAGTACCACCTTCCTGATGACGGAATCTGAAACTAGTAGCCCGAAAACATTGTTTCTGCTGACACTGTGAACACTTTCACAAATTGTCTTGATAAATATTGTACAAGAAATCCTCTAGTATTATGGAGTACTGATTCAAGGTGTGACAAAAGGTCCGGTGTGGTTTTAGACAGCATGGGACTTGAGTAGCAACCCAAGAATGGACTAAGCGACTCGTTCCTCTCGTATTCTATTCTAACATAGAAGACCGTACACGAATTTGAAATGAGTCCAGGTACTGACATCGGCCAGTACAGACTTCTAGAGGTATCGATGACGGTCGTAAAGCATCAGCATATAACAAGTTATGGTTATCTTTATGTTACAGGGTAATGACGTCGTGTTAGCCAGTATCGATTGGGACATTGATTTCGAGGAAAAATTAGTATTGCACAACTTCCAACTGATATTGACCAACACGAAGCAAACTTGTGAAGAAAGCAATGATTTGCAGCCGTTCCTTTAAGACATCGAATAGAAGTTACTACTGTACTTAATAACAAAACACAGCCTTTGGTTGTACACTTTTAATTTACAATGATTTGTGGTCGCAGTTCTGCTATCGCCTATTCACTGCCTCGCAACTCCAGACGTGAGGGAACAGGCATTTATAGAAACAACACTTTCGCAGACGAAAGCAGGTTGTACTCGTGCAATTTTTTCATCAAAAAATGAAAATAATAAACGTCTGTATTTAAAGTTAGCGAGGCGTCTTACTGTATTTGGACGGTGAACAATCACTTAACCTTAAAATTGAAATTATGACGGGAAATTTCACAAAAAAAAAATCCAACTTTTCGAGAAAATCGTACGCACAAATGACCGTTAAGCAGAACGCATCAATTTGTCAATAATATGCGTGCATGGTGAAGACTGCGCAGACAATACTGACTGGGCTGTTTTTACAGACTTCCTGAAGACTCGTATCTTGCAGACAACGATGATAACAAAAGAGGAAGCCTGATTGCAAAATCAATTCAGACAATAGCATTATTCAGTCGTACACACAACACTATTGCTTAAATGTCTTATGGATGAATGTAGTAAATTGAAGTGCAATCTTGTTACAACTTGGGAAAGATTTAATAGTCTGTAGTTATTGATATGTTTATAATTATGTAAGAATGAATTGTATAGTCTTGTATTCGTTTAAGTTATCTTACATGAATGCTGAACTCCAACACATAGTGAAGAAAATAAGTACACTGTATAATAACAAATGCAGTGAAATACGACAAGCAGCGTCATGAATGAATTTTAAAGTTTTAAGAATCATGGAAAAACTCAAGTCTAACTGGGTACCAAATAATAAAATTCAAATGAATCGCTGGACAAAGCATCGACGAACATACCCCTATGAGTAAAAACAAACTCAACTCGTTGAAGTATATTTTAAATGCATGTTGAATTACAAATGATTGCCTGCATAACTACTGACCTCTGCCCTATTTACCAGTAAGATGTATAAAATAACGTAATGGACGGAAGTGGTCATTCATCGCCTAACTCATCAGTAATGGCGTTAACGCATCAATAGTATCACTATAACCGATGTTTTGTACAGCAAAGTACTTCACTTTACCTTCTCGGTTTGAAAAATGTAGAATTTTAGTGGTTACATTCAAGCATACCATTACCGGGACACGCAATGAGCCAGCCGATTCTTTTGATGCCATGTAATATTTCCAGTTTAGACTCGTGATAAAAAAACACGACGCGCACTTCAAGATAAATCAGCAGAGAACAAAACTCCTCACCGTGCTACTCTACAGAACTTATACAGAAGGATGGAGCCATACATCTGAGACGCATTTAGAACACAAATGTTAGGATTATGAGACGACTTGCTCGGTGGGTAACTGGTTATACCCAGCATGTGGTGACGCAAGAACTGACTGACACCACGCAACCATATCGCTTGCTGCAACACAGCATTACAAAGGCCAGGTTTACTGTGTACTAGGAACTCGCTTGTTTTAATCACTATGGATGACATGAACGCAGCTTCTGCTATGAAGTTTTTTTTAGATTTATTTTTCAAGCCTCTGTACGCCACGACTGAATAACTTCCTAATGCACGCTTGCTAGCACGTCCTTCGTACTGCAGGCTTTCTCTGGAGATATTTAGGTGAGCTGCTTCACATCAAGAGAGTTACGGAGTTTCAGTGTTAGACGAGGAATATTATTATAATAGTTATATAATACTGAGCTTCAGTACCTGCAGTCTGCTCAGGTATTTGCACACATAAAACAGCCTCGTAAACATGAAGAAAGTCTTGAAACAAAGTGGGCAGGAGAATCAATCTCATCAGTGAGCGCACGTCCCCGTGAGTGCAAGTGCACGTCCTCGTGAGTGCGAGCGCACGTCCCCGTGAGTGCGAGCGCACGTGCTCGTGAGTGCGAGCGCACGTGCTCGTGAGTGCGAGCGCACGTGCTCGTGAGTGCGAGCGCACGTCCTCGTGAGTGCGAGCGCACGTCCTCGTGAGTGCGAGCGCACGTCCCCGTGAGTGCGAGCGCACGTCCCCGTGAGTGCGAGCGCACGCCCTCGTGAGTGCGAGCGCACGCCCTCGTGAGTGCGAGCGCACGCCCTCGTGAGTGCGAGCGCACGCCCTCGTGAGTGCGAGCGCACGCCCTCGTGAGCGCACGTGCTCGTGAGCGCACCCATTAAGCTACAAGGCAACTGCTACATATGGTCAGAATGAAACTCAAGCATGCGACCGAAGCAAGAACGATAAGAAACTCGTGGCAATGTTTTACAAAGAATGATTCTCAACACGTGCGCTAAAAAAGACCCATTGACGAAATTTAGTTTGAATTGTACTAAACAATACTAATTACTAACGAAATTTCAGATAGAATAGTGGCAGTGAAAGTATCAAACTTTGTTCTATTACTTTTCACACTTCTGCCTTCATCAAGTCATATATGATTAAATGTAACAGAAAAGTTCACACTTCTCAATAGTAAAAACTTTTATCAGCGGACCAATTTCATTGTGTCAGCTGTTACACAGAATGAATGAGAGTTAAAGGGAATAGCTAGAAGGGGACATTCTGTAGAAGAAAGGGCAGGGAGACGTAGAGCGGGGTGGTGAAAAAGAGAGGGGATGAGAGCCGGCGCTGATTGGTCAAGAGAGCGATGGCGCGATGTGACGTCACTAGGCGTATGAGAACACACGTACGAACACTTCTACTTTCGCCAGCTCATTCTGGTGTCAAGTCCTATATATAGCATTGAAAGATCGAACAATTTTGCGTTATAAGAACGCACACTAAAAAAGTTTAACCTCCTCGGAACCTTTTGATAAGTGCAGCTATGGTTCAACTTGGTAGAGTTCACCTTTTCCGCAACAAGGTAGCATTCAGAATTCTAGCTGCGTTTTGACTGCGTGAAGGTAAAATTTCAGGCACTAACTTTGCATAGCTTTAATGAACACAATTCCAAAATCTACAAGAAAAAGACACAGTAAAGTTAGCCGTAGAAAATTCCGTAAACACAAGCTGATGCAAGCAAGAGTTGCAAGGATGCATAGACTTCGTGTTTCTTTTCAAGACTCAGTCACGCATAGCATCGGTGAGGGTGTGTGACGTCACACAACTGGTGACGAGAAAACGCGACTTTCCACAATGAAGAATTAACAACTGGTGAATGGTAAATATAAAATGAATTTAACCTTACTGATTGCACTCGAGTGTTGATAGAAGTACCTGCATAGGAGAAATATGAATCATATTCAACAAGTAGAACTGCACAAGACCAATTAGCTACAGCAGACAGCTGCAGTCTAGTCAGAAGGAGAGACGATCTTAAGGAATCTTCCGTTAGTAGAGCAAGACTTCTAAAGTGAGCCAACACGCAAATGCCTCCACGGCATCCACTTGAGATTAACACAAGCAACTGCTGCTATAGTAAATTGGAGCACGAAGGCAGCGTTTCTCCACTGACATTCCACAATGTTCTGGTACTTCAAGAGGGAATGATCGCAACAAGAGTGTCACGTTAATATGCTTCATTGATATGAGGTAAGATAGAGATGCCTCCCCTGTGCATCTCCTACATTGCATCCTCACCTTGGGATCATGAACATTACCAGATGTTTTTGCAGGTACGATTTAAAACCGCAAAAACTCTGAGTAGCACTTCTTACTTATCCTGTAACATAAAAAACCCGAGTAACTCTCAGAAGAACGTATGTGTGTACACATAGATGCTCAAGAGTTCTTCATGTTCAGAGAACACACAACAAATCGTACTCATACAACGTGGATGCACAACAAATTCAGTGCATGCAACGTTGGTACACGACAAATAAACAACCAACACGGGTGCACGACACACTCAAGCATCCAACACGGGTGCACGACACACTCAAGCATCCAACAGGGGTGCGCGACACACTCAAGCATCCAACACGGGTGCACGACACACTCAAGCATCATTTCTTCTACTCCATGCAACCCCAGCAATGCGTCCAGAGACGGATGCTATGCAGGAAGCGAAGACCGGTGCTATTACAGAGCAAATGGAACTGGAGCAGACTTTGGTCGGAAAATTTAGAGCCATGACAGACCTGCTCGTCCCCACTGGACGGAATACATGAAAATTCAAAATTACTTCCGACAAAGATGTCGTCCTGACAACGCCAAAAATGCTTTCCGACACAAAATGCACCCACTGCAAGTTAAGATCAATACACTCAAGAGTTTGCGATACTATTCTAAAATTTATACCTGGAATATGAGATAATTTCCGGTACACACAATAAGCTGGAATTGTATAGCTAAAAAAAAAAGATTTTAATCCAATATAATAGCTGATACTTGCAAAATAAGTCTGTTTCTAAAAAATTAAACACGGAATAGTTAAATGTTGACTACTTCGTCGAAGAAAATCAAGTCACAAGCATCCCTAGTTCACGGCCTGGGTGCCTACCTACCCAGCGATGGTGATATAAATTAGATTCAAAAACATCATACCCAGACTACTTTTTATAGCCCTTATTCCAAGATAATTTCACAGTCAACTTTTATCATTACTCAATATGAGATTCAGATTTAGAATTACAAATGAAATTGAAAGTACAGATAAAGCTGTACTTGCAGCCCATAAGGTAACAAATAAAAAAAGAGATTAGAGAACTCGTAAAAAGTTTTTAAAACTCTTAAAACTTTTACCATACATCTGGCTAGAGCTATGGTGATAAGCGCGATGTAGTACAGCTGTGCAGGCATGTCTGTGTATTGCTGTTACTTCAAAAGCACCACAACTGAGTAATGATTGCAGAAGAGCTTCTGCGTGCAGGCTTGTAGTACCAAATAAGGTACTCGCAAAAATAGGCTCAGTTTAATAAGTACAAACTCATTCGAACACAAAACCTCAATTTTTTTCTAGTTCTGAGATTAAACCAAGTCACAACATCGTGTTTTTCAGCTGCCTAATGAAATACAGTGAGTCATTTCTTGCAGTTTGCCAGAAGGTTTTAGCAGTGAAACGTTCATCAACGCTCTACCTGGAGTACACATTGGATAACTAGGAAAAATAGATTATCCTCGTTTCGACCTTTAGTATGATAAAACGATTATAAAGGTGTTTTACTGTAGCTAATGCGTCCAGATGACCAATTATTGTGAACTTACAGTTCATTGTCATACAAGCAAAAACTGTTCTTACTAATACTAATTAACAGCCAATTAAGGTGAGTTAAAGGCTTAGTGAAGTATAAAGCGAAGGTCTAGGGTAATTTAAAACTCGAGACATGGAAGTTATGTTCAAAAATGGGGATCTGGAAAGCTTTCTCTATAGAATTTGTTCTTCATCCTACGGCTTTGATCTTTCAGTAAGAAACAATCGCCAAGTATATACACAAATACAATTAATTCGTATCAACTTGCAAACTGACGATGAGAATGTGACCAAGAATTACGACTACCACAGCAGACATGCACTTAACTGAACAAAGTGAACTTCTACGAACAATATATCGGTGTATTGATTATCACAACACAGCTTCAAAAACTTTTACTCCAAAGAATATGTCAGATAGAGAGAGCGTCATGTGAAAACTGAGAAGAATAAAGAAAAGAAATCATGCTCTAGTAAAAGGCAATGTAGTCAAGACTACAGAGAACATTAATCAAGAACAATGAAAAGAAAAGCTGTTGCAGCAATGGGTTCTATAGATTGAGGTTTGCACAGCAAGTAATTACGTGCAGCTCACTCAGCTAAATTACTGCCTCAACACAGGGTCCCACGCAACCACGTGTGCTTACATACTACAAATGACGTGCATGGTATCACACTGTATCAATAAAATCTAGAAACGAGCAGGTGAGGGAACCCAGAAATGGAAAAATAAATGAATAATTTGATACCGCGTTTTAGTGGGCTAAAAAGAGGCACACAAAAGTAACTCGAAACCGCTGGACTCGTCACGTTACATTTGTGGTACCTGGTCAATCTAGAACAAAGCGTCCTGATGCCTCTGAAGATTTAACACGTTGCCTCCGATTGCCTGATTGGTGTAAAACTTCACTTTGTACGCATAGTCACTAGAAGGATCTGAAAAAAGTACAGAACCTAACCTCAGTGGTACACATACGTACCACTTCGGAGTCAACGTGTTAAGATGCATCTTATCGAAGATTTTACTTTAAATATGTTTATCTGGAACGCAAGCGAACTAGGTAGTGGACATTACAAGAGTGTCGAATACGCAAGTTGAATACAGAAAATCGGTAGGTTACAATGAATTTAATATGAAACGGTGCTTTTAAAGTTGAAATTTGTGAAGCTGCTCACACAAGGAGCAGTCATGTAACATCAAGAAAGGTTATGTTTTTATTGATAATTCAAGCCTCAACGATAAATGATATTGCTGCCTTGTAATATCCACACGAAATGCTTTGTGCTTGTCAAAAACATTTCGAGAGTCATTTGTACTTCAAAAAGTTTTTAATGCAGATTTAACGAGCATCTACAGAAGCGAATATCATTTTAAACCTGTGCTAACGTATCAATTTCGGATGAGGCATAATTTTAAACTGTGGATGTCAACGTTGGTCAAGAACTGAGTAATGCTTCAAGGTGGCCGCAGCAGTGAAGGTTCATGTGCAGTACCCACAACAGCACCAACACAACACACCAACAATCAATGGAGCTCTTGCAAGCGAGCTTATCTTTCCACGCAGTCGCTGCAGAGCTTCTGCAGTATTTTGTCCGGACAAGTATTACGTCTTTATGCAAAGTACGTCAAGAAGGTGATAATTCATGTAACGAAGCTGAACCACTTTTTTCTTAACTTCCATACATATACTTCACAAGACGATACTCAGGGTTCATAAACATTGCACTTTGTTATTTCTGAGTAGTTTTAGTAGGGGATGAACTACACCGACTGAGTTCATGAATTAAATCACGCATTCAAAGCAAACAATGCATATAATTCTCAGCCTAGCTTATGAAAGAAGTGCAGGGTTGAAGTTCATCAGTTGATTCATATATTTTATGCACGACCATTTTATTCTCAGGATTGCTTTGGGAGTGTCAACAATTTTAGAGAAGTGGGCTCCATCATATCCCTCCCGTTGGGTTTAGTAACTCCATTTCAGTTTCAAGTTGACAGCATGACCAGAGGAGTACGAGGACATGTACGTAAGTAATACACAATCCATCACAGGATACGATGCACGTCTCATTTTTGCTTCATTGCTTGGTAATAAAACATGAACTGAACCCATACGTATTATCATACGAATCAGCGTTAAATGCTCCATGACGCAGCAAGTCAACTTTCGTACAGAGGTAAATATTCGCATTCGCTTAATGTAAACAGAATTATTCATTAGGATGTCAAATTTCTCGTAATATCCTAGATGTAGACAAAATAATATGTAAAACCAACCACTCGTGAATCTAATCTACTAGCACCTACGAAACTATTACTTGTAAAACATCTAAACTATGTTACGCAGATGTGCCCATAACTCCTATACAGTATGTACAACTGTAACTAAAACTGTTACAGTTCATTATGCCGGAACTCTGAAAGAGTTATTGCATTTTAGCAATTCTAGTCAAGAGTCTTTCAACCTTATAACGATATTAATTACATTGGAACGTTGAATTTTTATAACTGGGTATTGATTTTAGGAAAAGAATGGGCCACTTTTTGAGACTTTCAACACCCAATATTACAAACATTGTGCGATTCATGGCTTAACACGTTGACTCCGAAGTGGTACGTATGTGTACCACTTAGGTTAGGTTCTGTAATTTTTCAGATCCTTCTAGTGACTATGCGTACAAAGTGAAGTTTTACACCAATCAGGCAATCAGAGGCAAAGTGTTAATGAAAGCAATATACAGGGTGTCTCAAAAAAATGTACTCACCCTTTAACCGTTGCTAACATGCTGTCTTCTTTGTGTTGCAGGTGTGAGGTTCGAACCTTTGCGAACATGATTCTTTAATCACATTTAATCATGTTCGCAAAGGTTCGAACCTCACACCTACAACACAAAGAAGACAGCATGTTAGCAACGGTTAAAGGGTGAGTACATTTTTTGAGACACCCTGTATTGAAAGGTCACAACAAGGACGCTACATCTCGGTAGGAAGAACCTGTGAAAGAATCATCATAACCAATTCAGGACAAAAACAAAAGACAACGCCGCCCGTATGTTGCTCATGAACGAGAAAGGCAAAGATTCACAAATTTGCAACCAAACCCACGACAGACACAGGTGTCAAGTGCACCTTCTGCTGAGGAGATAAACAGCATGTCTTGCCCAAGAAGAGCTCATGAATCACATTTACGCTCCTGGCAATGCTAGTTCTTACCGTGCACTGAGAAGTCCCTATCAAGTAACCTCTTGATGTCATTTAATTTGGCGAAGCCACGCTTGTGAACATTCGTATTTTTAGCAACTAACTGGTAAATCAAACAGTCATCGAGTTTCCTATCAAAAACCAACGCCAAAAATCAACAAAAACGAGATTATTCGCTTATTTAATTTCTTAGTGTATATTATAACCTATATTTTTGTGCATTGAACTGCAACTCGCAGAGTCAACACATGCAAGTGAAAAAACTTCCAAGTTTCAAGTACCTCTTACAATGGAAATTCGAACAAATTGAAGGTCCAATGACCTGCTTGAATGTATTTTGAAGCCTGGTTAGTTTAAATGACGCCTGGGACGGAGAAAAAATGTCTACGTCCAACAGTATGTCAAAGTCAACCAAGACAGAAGTTCCAAATGAAATAAAGTCACGGGGAGGTTTCCAATAAACAGTGATTACATTAACATCAATCATATTGAAGAAAGTGTTTTATGACAGCATACGTACACCGAGAAAGCATATTTACTGCAAGACTCGAATTAGAAAAATAGAGCCGACCAAAAGTACTACGACACATGCAAGAGGCCGCTTGCACGACACAGTGTTCTTCCCAAGGTCAGATAAATAAGCACAAAGAGACCATTTGTCTATACAATTATATCCTCAAGCACCCTATGTTATTCCTTCTTGAGCCTACAGTCAGTACCGCCCAGGAAACGAGATACCGCTCCGTA
>VCRD01001798.1:91273-111397 GCA_006783055.1 Trinorchestia longiramus
GCACGCATCACAGAGAGGGAATAGAGATGTGAGAGAGAAACAGGAGGCATAGCCTTGACCGTGCCGCGCATACACTGCACTTCTCAATGAAAAACTTGGATCAGTGCCTGGACATGACGCAAGCACCTGCATACAACAGGTCAGAGGCTAGAACGAAGGAGCAATGCAACATGAGGACAATGTTTCTGATCAAGATGACGCTCATCTTGCTTGGTCATCAATCATGAACATGCGAAAAATATCAACAAACAAAGCCATTTGCAATGTAAACATTGAGTACGCACGTCTTGCAAAAGAGAAGAAAACCATGGTTTAATTCACACTGCAGTGATGCGGTAGATGTACTGCACACCAGCAATGGTAAACGAGAACTAAAAACATAAAGACTATTACACAGCCTACGTTGCACAGGGTGGGCCATAAGTAAAGCACCTCTTAACACGTTTGTTGCGATTGCCTAGCTGGTGAAAATCTTTACTTTGTACATACAGTCACTAGAAAGCTTTGAAAAAATTACAGAACCTAACCTGAGTGACCCACCGGTGGGTCGCATCGCAACAAACGTGTTAAAACAATGATAGCATTAAAAAAATTCTGCACACCAGGGCTGCTAGCGTAGCAGTGCTACCGACACTCCCACACCCGTTGAGGTCCCTCACTTGTCAGTCCTACACTGACATGGAACCATGCAACTGGTTAGGTTTAACGGAAAAAAAAGCGATATTTAAATAGAATGTGTGCGCCACTTGAAAACAGTGAGTAATGGTACTCAACTAAAACTCTCATTATTAACAACATGGGGGTTACAAACGAGCGAATGAAATAGTTTAACCAATACAGACTTCAAACCAATGATTATATGTGAAGAGAATGAAGGACCTTCCCTCATTACGATGGTAGTTTTGCTTTACAATATTACAAGTAGACTCACACGTGAAAAATTCGTTTTTTACCGATTTTTTCATTTGATTTGCCAGTAGACGCGGGCTTTGCAAAGGAGTTTCCACATTGAAGGATGTGCCTTTGGTATCCACAATACAATGCTTACAATACATGTATACTCGTTCCATTGAGAAGTCAATACCTCGCATATGATAAACAGTTTATTTCAGCATACAGTATTTCAACTTTTGAGTACATATTTCAGAAACTTTCCATGCCATCGTAATTCAGGGATGAAATTTTATGATATATCATCTTGTTATTCAGCAAACGAATTTTCTCCTATTTAAATCCTCAAGAGCGTGACAGACGGACCAAGCAACCAGCACTGTGTACGCCACAACACAACGCTAACCACAAAATCTTCATTACCACAATTGTGCTAAAGCTGCCACTCATTGACACAGAATCACACACAGAAAGTCAATTATTAACTGAGAACATCTGCCAGGCAAGCAAGGAATCTCGAATTAAACGCATTCTGTTAAAAAATTTTCATTTAGAAAAATATTTCGAGTTCGTTTCTGTGAAGAAAAATCATTTGGCACGCACACCTACAGGGAGCAGAGAGTTCATCCGGCAGTGCAATAACCTATGCATAAAGGCTATACATGTGCTAATGTAATGCTGCTACTCAATAATGGATAAACCCAATTGACCAACACGTACGCCACAGCTAAAGCAAGCTCGGTCACGTGGCTATAGTGTGGCACCAGCTACGCCAAGCCTATTTCTGTCCCATTACTGAAGTCCGTGACTCTGACCAACATTTCCCTCTGCACGCCCCTCATTCATTCCAATACCACCCCCCCAAAAAAGTTTTTGCTTCATATCTGGGTAACAGACGGCCTTTTTTTCTGGAGGCTGTACGCATTGATCATAAAATCCTGAAATGAAATTTCTCTATTCTTCTGACTCTAACCGTACTTGACACCCACGACATCGAACGGTTGACATGATCCACAGCCAAGACATAAAATGATGTTAAGGATAGAAATAACAAATAATGAAAATACACCAAAATTAGGACTACAAGAACACAACATTCAACGTTGCAAGTATCTAGGCACACTGAGATACATTGAATTCATGTCTCCAGTGTCAACATACACAAATATGCTCATTGCATAAAACTCGACACAAAATTAGTTCAACCTCAAACCCCACAACAAGGTATTTGTGAAGAAACACTTCACATTTTCTCAAAATTCATAACTATTTACATATGTTCAATTGAAATAATAAAATTCCACCAGCAAACCTGACTCGAAGTGAGACCGTAGTGTGGAATTTTAAAATTTTAACGATCACTTTTGCAATTTCTAAAGATGAAAATTTAATTTTGCCTCAACATAAACGTAACCTAAAATAAGTCAACATGAGTCAGAGATAAACGAGTGAATCACATCACAAGTCGACGCGGAATCTAAGCCTACAAACGCTGTCGGACAGTCAGAGTACTGATTTGTTCAAGTGATAATCTGGGGCCTTTAAATCCTCAAGTAAAGTCAGATGTACGAGAAGATACAACTGTTTCGTTTCTTCATTCCACAAGATTTAGAAACAATAACCATAGAGACAATATCAGTACTCGTAATACTTCGGTACACTTGCCAGGTTTGCAGTAATTGACCAGGAGAACGAAAATACCAGTGACCGTTTGAACCTTTAAGCCACTGGACAGAGGAGCCTCTGTATCTCAAAAACTACGCAATAATCTTTCTTGTCAATGAACTCCACATGCGACAGCAGCTACACAATTTTTATTGCCAAGGATACCCAGTACGTCACAGCAGCCACGCAATTGTTATTGCCAAGGATACCCAGTACGTCACAACAGCTACGCAATTTTTATTGCCAAGGATACCCAGTACGTCACAGCAGCCACGCAATTTTTATTGCCAAGGATACACAGTACGTCACAACAGCTACGCAATTTTTATTGCCAAGGATACCCAGTACGTCACAGCAGCCACGCAATTGTTATTGCCAAGGATACCCAGTACGTCACAGCAGCTACACAATTTTTATTGCCAAGGATACCCAGTACGTCACAGCAGCTACGCAATTTCATCATCAAGATATTCTTTAGTGACAAAATTCTCAAAATTCATGTGTTTACGCAATTTATGTACTTTAGAGCTTATATTATTTATATAGCACTGAAATAACGTAGGGATTAGTTAAAGTTAGCATTAACTTTTAATTCTATGACAGCGTATGCTTAGAAAGCCTGATGGAAGAATTGAAATTGAATGAAAACAATAAATTTATGGTAGGGTTTATTTTTAAACACGGCTAAATTATGAATTTTTAAACTGGAATGCTTTCACAAGAGATATGATTCCTAAACCCTTTTCCTCAGGTAAATTCAAAACCATCTAGCATTTACAAACAAGTAGATAAGCTGTTTCACGTTATAGAACATATATGTCGAACAGAAACTGAGCATACACCATAAGAAGTCTTATTTACAACAACAAGAAATGTGCCCAAAGTACGATTCTTTTCCAGTGAATCTTGAATTGAAATTCCATGGAATTTCATCAGAAGTAAGATGATTGAAGGAGTAAGCATGAGCAAAATGTACCCGGACACACATCAGGTGAGCCCCGCCTCTGGCAGCAGCCAATAGCAAGCCGTGTCGTATCGCCGCCTGATCCAATGGGAACTTCTGACGCAATCCACGCCGGTTTTGAATCATTGATGCACTCACAAAAATGTGAAAACAAACATGGCAAATGTGTGACAGGTTCATGAGTTTACAATTCTTAGCGTGAAATTATTCTTCCTTACTAACAAAGAGATATATTCAAAACCCAGATCTAATGCGTTGCCATAGAAGTTTCTGAATGCCTTCACGTTGACTATCATCGAAACACATGGAGCCGCACGCCTTGATAGACATGATGAATGCTAGAGTCGGTATTTAATTATCAATACGAAAACCCAACAATCTATTATTCTAAAATAGACTAGTACCGAATGCATAATTTTCATCATCCACTAATGGTAATGGTACACCATGGTACGTCAAAACATCCTGAAAATAACTTGTTGGACGTCTTCCATATACGAGATTCTCATGTGTTCATTTAATTCCTTAAGTCAAAATAGCTTTTATTCATTTACACTATAAAATAATACCCGAAAAATGTTATAGATTTACAAATGATCATCTAAAATCAAGTAACGAAAGTCTCCGAGTATTCCTCTTGTTTTTGGTGCAGCACTTCATAGAAGCCAATTAGTTGTTGATTATAGTACTTAGAGGAGATAACTAAGCAATTTTGCCACTGTAGTTAATTAAGCAGCATGATGAAGCACAGAATATGACAATTCGTTGTGTTCAGCGAGAAAATATCCAAAACACGCCACTTCATTTGGAAGACAATCAGCCTCGAGACTAACTACAAAACAAAAGTCATCACACTTGCCCAACACTAACTCGAACATTAACGTGTAATTGTATTTGGTTGTCTTTCCTCGTTACTGCGTACTTTTGCGCAATCAGGAGATGTGCACTGAAAAATAAATGTTATTGGGAGATGACATTTGCATGTCTGCCTAATCGAACTCCTCTCAATCTTATCTTTTTCTAATTCAGCGCATTCAGTGAAGGTCAACTGCAACAGTATTATAACAGATGCAGTTTCGATTATTGCATAGGGAGATTAAAAAATATTCCTGCGTTACACTCAAGCAATGTTAAACGAACCCTAAATGTGTATGAAAAGTGTATAAATTTAACCCCCCATTAGCGACATTGGATGATCACAAATCGTGGAATTTTAGCCCCAACCAAGGACTACTGTAATGTGCGGAAACCGATGCGTCTTTTCAAGGCCAGTGAAATTATATACCCGAGAACACACTACTACCATACGGACTCAGTAATATGAATGTTACATTAAATCTATACTTTACAACATATCTCGAAATACATATATACAACACAACAAAATAAAATGGAGAACAAACGGTCCTGAATTGAACGACCTCGCTGACCCGGTGCAATTTTTTCATGCCTTGCGAGTAACTCTTATCACAATCAAATTCAAAGCATTTGATTGCAAAGCGAATTCTATTATGAAAGAGAACGTGAATGGCTAAAATCAAACGCAAGTGCATGAAATGTCAAATGAAAGCGAACGAGCTAACAAAAAAAGCATGGTTGGATCGCTGCTCAACACCGAGTTGGCACAAGTCGCCAAGACTCTGACGTTGAGAGACAGAGTTCTCTGTGGGTCAGACACTTGGACTTGAGCACCTAACCTTTTTATAACATACCCCCAGCTTTAAAAAAGTCGCGTCCTTATAAAACCGAGTTTTCAAGGACATTTCCCACTGACGTCAACGTTCGAGGTTGGGTCTCACTAATTCACAGAAAATTATCAATAAATTAACTGTACTTGGGATATTTTATAATCAAATCAACTGAAGACTGAACTTTGTACTTCATTAAACATTTGAAGAAACAAGCATGCAGCAGTTAAAATGTACAATAGACACATCTGACATTTAAGTAAACCTAAGACCAGTCTACTTCACTGATAGAAACCACAGATCAATGAAGCTATTTGAACTGGACACATAAATATTTAAAAGCTAAAAGTGAAACAAAAGCAAACAAGTTAAAATTTTGTACTTATTTCTACAAATAATCCATGGTTAGTTGAACACAATTAAAACTCAGTTGTAGGAGCAAAGTTAAAGTAAAACATCAAGTAAAATCTCTGAAATTAGGCAAGTATAAAGACATTAGTTCTCTCTCTAAGACCTCAGTCTTGTGTTTGACTTCAATAACAATCACCATCATATCAATTATGTACATACTTTGCTTATTAGGCTACTTTGGATAGAGTTTTATTACACACACCACAACAGGTATGATAGATTTTGATAAGGCAAATAAAGAGATGTAGAATAAGCAGACAGCACCAATGGTTAACTTTTTGCAACATGGTGTACCAATAATTACTAAAATAAACAGTCTTGTATAATAGGAAGTTATTAGTATAATTAATTTTATTTATTTCAAATAATTCATGATGAATTTTACTATTTATTTGTCCTCATACCAAACCTAAAATATCTGAGAATATTAATACTGAGGTGAAGAAATGTACATTATGTACATATACAAATATTTCCAAAAAAAATTTGCAAAATACTATTTTCAAGGCAAAAATTTCCTCTTTCAAATTTAGGAATGAAATACATTCCCTACAGAGCATGAAGGTAGTGCAAATTATTCCAGTACCTAATGTGGTTTTGGGATTTACAAATGGTAAAGACTTATGTAATGTATTTGACTGGAAAGTGAGGGGACAATTATTTAACTGAAGCCTTTACTTTAATAAATTAATGACAAAATTAATCAAACAGAATCTCCAAAATTGAAGGAAAATGTTTTGAAGTGTGGCCACTTTCTAAAGTTAGGATTAAATATCAAGTTCTTCCTACAGCTTCTCTGATATTACAAATTTAATGAAGTAATCCAATGTCTGGACATTACCATTCAGTTTTTAAAATATTTGTAAACAATTTTATAATTAAATAGAAAAACCTTAATATTTTCATATTTTATATTATGGTTCTACATGAAGAACTAATATACTTTTTTGCAGTAACTAGATTTTGTTTTGCTTCCAAAATACTAAAATTAATAATTTTTTTAAAGCAAGGTGACAACAGTACCCAATAGGAAAGAAATACTTGTTACCTTCACATCATTTCCATTATTTCAGCCAGTAAACTATACAAGAGTTGTCATTGAAATGTTGCATCTACCACAAATAATATAGACTCCACCAAATCAAACAATTTTCTTGCTACCCAAAAGCTTAGAAATATTTTTAATTTAGTTCACATCATTCATATGAAACAGATATATTTTGAAGAATATGATTTTCAATTTTAAGTCACTCCATGCAGAAATCAAAATATTCTTATACATTGCCAATTAGAGGAGGCAGATTATCCATGTCATAGGCATACTTAGACTATTACATTAGCCTGTCACAGAAAAACTACCAAAGAACCCTGAAGTTAAATTTAAAGGAATTATTAGAAACAACTATGCTAAATATATTGCATATTTTCTGCTAATAGTATGTAATCAAGTGCCAATTTCTATTTTTCTCATCAAATGATATATCATGATCATTTTTATCAAACATCACCTAATAAGAAGCACATATGGTTAATTATAATATCCACACTTAGGTTCCTCATTTAATAACTTTTAGATAAGTTTGAGCTGAGGACAAGCATACAAGATCTAGTGCGACTAATTTTCTAAGATAATTAACAAGAAATATCACTACAATGTACTCACCTGCTATAGTATACCGGTCCATATAATTTATCAAATTGACATAGCACAATATTACTACTGTAACAATTTGTCTTCGAGTAATCCCTGGCTGCTGCTGTACAGCTACGGGTGGGGCCGAGCCTGCCATAAGCCGCTGTTCACTATTATTACTTATTAGACCATCTTCAGCCATTTTCCCTGATGCTTTTTCTGTCGGTTCTATAGTAGAAATATTACAAGGAGGCATTCAGCCGAAGAGAGCGCTACCAACCGCAGCAAACAGACAAATTAATTTTGCACCTGTACTTCCAAGCGTTGATAGTCGACTGTCAAAATTCAGGGTTGCCAGAAGGGCTTCGTGAATAGTAACAACTGCTGAGCTTGAAACGTAACAAATTTGACGAAAACGTACCAAATTTATATCAATCCTTAAATAATTGCTATATTTTCATATTAATACCCTTTTATGCTTTTCTGCAACATGTTCCACAACTCATATTGTGCGCTCGTTGAATATATTACTCCTACACCATGCCAATTGTAAAATTTTTTGCAGTAAAATTTATATATTATAACAGCAAAACATTGATCAAGCGTATGCTTTTTTTGTATTATTACACACATGAAAAAGTCGTGTTCTATTACTGAGTTTATTTTCTCTGCATACATAGATAAATGAATTAAATATTTATCAACCTTTAGCAAGTAGTTTCTTTTTTAGTGTTGATGTCGTATAAATTCTCTTTTGTTATTAACTTAATTCTTGAGAGGGCTTCCAGTGTAGACAGTAAGTGTCAGCAAATAGACATTTAGGATAAAAAAGAGGGTAATACAAGGCGGGTAATCCATTTCAAGTGCAATCTGTTTTTTTACTATAATATTTATCAAAGAAAATTAACACTCGGAACACGCAGAAAAATGAGGCAATGGGAGTAGGCTAAGCTTTAGTTTGAACAGTGATGAATAACAAAGACCATCATCGTCTGTTTGTTTTGAAACATAATTCCAAAATTTTGTTGGTTCATTTTCACTAAGGCGATACGTATCTTCTAAAGTGAGTTCCCCTCTTTCGGTGTTTATTTATTCTTATTCTTATTGGGAAATTCTATGGAAGGGGAATGATAGTGTGTATTTTCCCCATAATAACGTTATCTGGATCAATTGCTTGAAATATATCATTTGACAAATATTGGTCGAAAATTGGCAAGCAAAAAGTAACACTTTTGTACGAACGTAACAATTCTGGCAACCCTACTGTCAATCGCAAGCCATATATATACAGCGCACTTAAACCGCAGATCTCGCCACGAGCTCAAAATATTTCTTCAAATTGATGTAAAAATACCCTAAAAATTTCACAGGATATAATATAATCATTGAAATAATAATGGTCAGTAATATGGCCTACACTATGATAACGAATAAAATTTTACTCCTTCTGAAATGGAATGATATTTAACATTGTTCCATGTTTTCTGGCTTAAACACCTAAAATTTTATTTAATAGAATCTTGGCAGATTATTCAATGCCTGGTACATTAAAATTTACTTAACTACCCTAAATTCCTTACTAACATTTCACTAGTCAGGCTATTTGGGTTGTTATTTTCATCTCCATATACCAGATTATGCGCCATTTTATGAGGATTCTCCTATATCTACACTTTTATATTCTTCAAATAATATTACTAAATAAATCACAACACTCACAGACAGCACTATATATAGTATAAAGACAATAAATTTATAAAATAACATAGTTTAGACCTAAGAATATTGCAGAGGAAATAACTGTGCTTGAAGCATGGAATGCCTTCAACTCACATACCTCTACTTTCCTGTTTTCATGTCTAATTTTGGTAGAATTCTTTTTTTCTTATTTAAAAAACTTACACAAAACCAAACTACACAAGACAGATGGGATACGATTTTTCAGGAAATACTAGAGTACCAAAATACTGTGCTTTTTGGTTTTATCCTCTATCATTTTATTGCTCTATTTGGAGACCTTTACAAAGTTGGAGTCATTCCGCAATTGGAGTGGACATAAATGGTGGTCAGGCACATGTCATCTGAACGAAGACATGCAATCGAACTTAGGATATGATCCTCACTTATTAATTTATGGCAAAATTACATCAAAGTTCTTGACCATAAATTCAAATTTTATCCCTGATGAACCCAATTTTTTCGTTCCCGATTAACCTATGACTGGAAATCCCGTATCAACGATGAAAAATGCCGTATTACTTTCTGAGGGTCATCCCTGTTGTGAACTTTTTATAGATGAATACGCACTGAGTCGGGATGACTGCCTAGCTCGTCTGGCATGAGCGTTAACAGGCCCCTCCAAAATTTCATGGTCAATTTGTCACACACAAGGATGTTTTCCCATAATGTTATGGAACGACAACGTTATGAAAGAATCATCTACATGTGTGAATTCTCGATTCGAGATGTACAGACAGCAGGGTCCAAGCACTCTGGATTTTCACTGTATATTTTCCTTCAGTATTTTCACTAAAAGACCATACATCTTCCCTCTTCATCATTATAGCATCATCTCAGCTGACAGTTAACTTCTATAAACGTCGGTTACTCAAACCCGTCAGCCGGTTGTACACTATATAGCCCGGCATTTTGCAGGATAAATAAAAGACAAACCTTATTTTTCATCTTCTGCATTTTATTACAACGGAAACTCCGCCTGCAAGCTAAACAATGGCTGTAGAAAAATCTACCTCACACAACAGCGATCTAGGCTATTTAAAACAGTCGATATGGCTTCCTCGGAAGCCTAATGACACAAGCACGTAAAAAACTTTAACCTAGCTTTACATTTTCACTAGCTGACGGGTGACGAAGAAGGGATAGGTGAGGCGGTGCAATGAAGCCCAAGAGGTGGCCATTACATCAAGATGTCTAAAATCAATCGATATAGAAAAATCGATGATACACAAGATGGAAATGTAACAAATTATCATTGTGCGTACAATCACACGTAGCTATTTCGAGAATAAGGTTTACAAATATAGCATCTGCAATATAGTAGTTTAATCAATTCAGATGCGATTCTGAATTGTAGAAAAAAAGACTGAATTATAAAAGGTACAGTTGTTGTCAATCCCACAAAATTTCAGATATTAAGATATGAAAATCAAACATATGTGCTTAATCATCAATTAATCACTTGGATAATTCCGGCCACGAAACTTTCAGTAACATGTGAAAATTTATACACTCGCCCACACTTTGCTGCCAGTGACCTGCCACAGAACACTGGTGATTCAAAACCAGCGGGTGACAGTGGTAAAACAGCGCCACTAAATATGGATTCCAATAAAACTGCCCCATACTATCAAGAAATAAAATACCCGTACAGTGGACACTCCGTTAATGAGCTCGGGTTTTCAAATTACAGTACAGTGTTCTCACATTTTCTTACACCTCGCCAATGCGTTCGCTATGAAAGGCGTTGCTCGTCAAAGGAGTCAAAAATAGGCACGTAAATATGAAAACTAACGTAGTACACTATATAATACAAACGAGATCCGTCACCGAGCGTCCACTGTATTCGAAACAATGCTTTTCAATACGTCAGTCCAAAAGTCCCGATAGCAAAAATGAAATAAAATTCTTTGTACTTGCTTCTGACGTAGTAAAGCGATCCTTGAACTGCTAACTTGAACACTCAGATTTTCAGAACACTGACCACATGGCTCGCTAAATTGAAAGATATAATTTCCCTTAGGTGGCGCAACAAAGTCAAATAATTTTTGAGGAAATTAAACTACATTTTCATATAATACACCGAATTAGCGTCGACATGAAAATATGAACCGAATCAATCAGTTTTAATTTTTTAATTCAGAAGTTATTTTACCTCATAATTATCTATTCTAACATTTCAACTATTGCGTTCATGGCAAAACAGAAAAAATATTGATATATAGCACGAAGCCTTTGATGTTCATCCTGTCAATTTTTTTAAAAACATCTATAAGAGAAAGAATCTGAACAATTGGAACAAGAATTATTGGACCATATACTATTCAAGACAATTATTAAAAACACTTGCAGTCTTCATTTCGTATCCGAACCCGAAATATGACAATATATAGCAATATATGACACGACTTGATTACTCGACTTCTTTAGCCAGATATCGACGAGGAAAGAAGAGGTGACCAATAAGAATACTAAGAAAATAAATACGAATTTTAAAATACATATTCTACAATTGAAACAACATAACCCGTAATTACCCGAATGACTCTAGTCCTGTGATACACTGAAGTATGCAGGTTAAAAAAGAGCCACACCAGTACTGATAAAAACTGCCCAGTTTTTAAAATAAAAAACTAGTCCTTATCCATTACATTGCTTAATTCCATCGTACTTCACGTAAGCCAAGGAAATCCATGAAAGAGGAAACAAGCACAGTACAATTTAGAAAAAATATATGCTACGATATCATCTGACTCTTAGCAAAAAAATTTAACGCACAGTTCACTTAAGATATGGTTTTGTAGTGTAACACGTCCGTGTGATATTTGAAGTGGGATATCAATTCTGGAGTCATACATGGCAGAACAAAAGCCAAGGTGAATTCAAGACAAATTTGACAAAGTGTAACTCGAACTTGAGTTCCTTGCTTGAGGCTTGCTCATGTTGAAAGACAACTGCTACGCCTCCATTGAGCGATAAGCAAACTCCAACAATCATCACAGAAAAACAAAAACGGGAAGATAAATGATGGTATGCACGAAAGTGCAGCATAGTACTATTACGATTAGCTAATCGTAGCACAAACGATTAGCTTCACGTCCAAGAAACTAAGGAGACACATGGTTCAGAAATTGGATCTTATTCAGCACAAGGAAATAAAGTTTTCTTGCTTTCAATTACCTGTATAGCATCGAATTTACTCCTTTCCTTTGTCCGCTTCACCATCACTTGCGTTTGAAGTCTGATTAGCGTCAACAGTGCCCTCTTCTTCATCTAAAACAAAATTACTAGTTCCTTCTTGAAGTTTTAATGCATCAGCTTCAGGCTCAGGAATACAATGTTCGCTTTCAGATTCTGGACATAAGCCAACAGAAGAGCTCGGTTTTGCGTCTTTCATCTGGTCATCAACCCACTCGTCTGCCTGCTGATATTTATCTTCAGATTCACTTAGATAATCATCAACAGGAAATGCCCCACAAACAGGCTCCGCTTGTGGACGGATTATTAGAACGGGACTTCCACTAGGATCAACGTTTTCATAGCCGTTCAAGCTACTCGTGTCAAACATACATACTTGTTCAGGAAGAAACTCTGAATTATGTTCAGAAGCTTTATTCTCGTCATCTCTTACTCTACGTTCAGGTGAAGAACTTTCATCCTCGTCGCGGTTGGCAAGTTCACTGGTATTACCAGTGGCGTCATCGGACTCGCCTATATCAGAATCAGACAGACGGTGACAGTCAGAAGTAGAAGGTGCCTTGGCCCCTATCACAGTTTCCAAACTGGCATCTGAAGATGTAAGGGTGGCACTACTGACTGATGATAACGTCTTATAACCTGCTAAATACACACTGCTTGAAGCTGGAACGTAAGAATAGCTGCCTGGAAACGAGGTGACACTAGTTTGTCTACGGTGCCCTAAGGCTCTTGAGGAACCGCAGCCACCAGGTAAAGGAATTCGTTCATTAGAATTAGGAGAAAAACTGCACTGTTCATCACCAAGCGAAGCCTCTACTCTGCTATGTGGATACTTTTCCTCAACCCCCATTGGGCACGTATACTGATGATCAAACTTAGACCTAAATCTGTCGCTGTACGAAACCCCTGGTACGCCCAAGGTATCTTCTGCACTTCGTTGCGCGTAGTTACCAAGGCTCCATTGATTTCCTCTACAGTAACCAATATTGTTACTTGAACTCTTAACAGCCTCCAACGCAGACAAAAAAGGCTCCAATTGTTTGCTACTAACTGGCTGAGTGGGAAGTGGACCATGAAACATAAGTCGCGGATTCGGCGAATCAGAGTTCTTAAGTAAAAAGTTTCTCGTCATTTCAGGACTGCTTCTGTAGGAAGCAGAATCAAATGTTTTAGGAAACTGTTGGCCGAACAATGAAAAATTGGGATGAACAAGGTTGCGTTGTTCTAAGAAATAAGGTTGGTCGTGATTTTGGTCATGTTGTAGTGATCGCTGCTGCCTTAACTGTTGCTTAGGAGTCCTTCCGATGACGTGGGAATTTTGAGCAACGCCATCTTGGTTAGCATGGCTTTCCCCAATGACGTAGGAGCGACTTTCCAGGACTCCTAAGCTGTTTCTTCTGGCAGTGTCGAGAATAACCAAACTCTCATCGTCTACGGGCGTATTCTGAATATCTTTACCTTTAGATCCAAAATTGACGAACTGCGGGTTTGTAGTATTTGCATCAGAAGCAGAAACTGAATCTAAGTTGCTAAATCTAATTCCATCAACGCCGTTACGATAATTCCCGTTGTTCTTAATGCTATCTGATTCAATATTATTACAATTGACACTGTTTATAGACCGATTTTGAGTGCACTCATTTAGGTCTAAAGTAACTTTACTTGGCAAAGACATTTTACGACTACCATCTACGCGAATTTTCTTCGCGCTAGTACAATTAATACTTGTATTATTACCACTAGAGGCAGAAACAGCACCAACAACATCGTCATGGATTTCTTGAACACGTAAAGCCGTGCATTCTTTGCTCTCCATTCCACTGCTGGTGCTGTTCATGGACGCCTCCGCACAAGGGTCAGAAGAGGTAACAGAACTTAGGTCGTTGGAGACGAAGGCTTCCCTCGGAGCACTCCGCCCCTCATGCCTCTTCGGTACGTAACCGTGGTGCTGTACCTCCACGTTCTGAAATGAAAACTAAATTAAGATTTACGGTTCAACTTGCCTTCGAGGCATGTAAAGTACTTCATGGATGAATGAAAACTAAGCTTTTACAGCCTTTCTATACGAGATATGAAACCTAATGAAGTACGAAAATATTCGACATGCACAAATAACTACCTTAACCCTTTTAAGTAAGATATTTAACATTTTCATTGTACGAAACATGATGATTTGCTGCAGGTCTACCTCTTCACTCATGCCACCATAGCAAGATATCAATTAATTGGTTGTTCTATCAGAGGATGATAACATTGTCATAGTTTTTCCATTCAAGGAACTCAGTACTGATAAAGATGTCTCATATTTGACCCAGGCGAACGGAGCAAAGAAATGTTTTCTAAACGATTCCAGGCCAAAAGAGAACAACAAAAATGAAAACCCTAAAAAATAAGAAAAATACTTAGAAATTGCTATTTTGCATCGGATTGAAGAGAAAGTGTGCTATTGGCGGACGGAAAATCATAGAATGAAGCCCATTTTTATAGTAAAGATACAAAGTTTTCTTGATCAACAAATACACGTTTTGAAGTCAATGAACTTAGGACTTACATTGATTAAAAAAGTAACTATCGTACTCACCATCATCTGATGATCAGCCTCCTCACTGCTGGATCCTTGAGGAGCAGACCTCATGGGTATGCTATTCAGCCAGTACGGCCAGTTATAAGACGGAACTCCTGCTCTGGGATACATTAAGCAAGTCTCCAAAGCCTGTGAAAAACCTCCCACATTCTGATGAAGAACTCCTGGCCTTGCAGATGATGCAGTCGAGACCCTTTCTGCAGGAGGAGCACTGGAGGAAGGATGGATACTGGCGCTAGTAGGAAAGATGCCGACGTACGAAGCAGGTAGGAAGCCATTTTCACTGGAAGAGTGACTGTGTCGCAAAAATTTCGCCCCACTACATCCAGTGTCGTTCATGCCACCGCTGCCGTTGAGCTTCAACGACGCGTCTGAGATTTTCTCACTACCTTCAGATACAAGATTTGTAGCTCCATCTGTAGACCCTACAACTTCCAGAGACCTTCTAACTCTGTTGAACGCAATGTTAGCGTTTCTAACTGGACCGGTCTGCGGACCAGACTCGTACAAATGGCTGGAGGAGACACTGAAATTGGGGGCATCAAAGCGCTGATAGCCAGAAAGGGATGAGTAAGGAGACGAATACGGAGAGTAGCTAGGAGGAGGACTGTGAGGTTCAGTAGGGACGGAATGAGGGGCAAGAAAGGCATGAGAGTATCTAGGTGGCGGACTGGAGGGCGATGGTGCGAGTTGGTTATACACCATCATCCCGTAAGGGTCATGAGAACAGCCTGCTTGAGCACAATTACCAGCAGAAGACGTCACCGGAAACGCCTTGTTCATTGGTGCAGGGCGCATGGAAGTTGGAGGCACTACGCCAGGAGATCGAGGAAGATGAGATGCTACGTATCTGGTGTCTGGAGATGCAGATGCAGGTAGTAATACACGGAGAGGATCTGTTGCAAGAGGAAGTAAAGAAGGTCGTCCGGGGTATACTGGCGGAGATGAAACTGGTTCCGTTTCCAGTGCTGCTGAAGAGGTGGGTGGTGGTGGTGGATTGTCGTAGCAACAATCTAAAAATATACACAAATAATTACAAAAACTTAGTAAAAACGAGGTATAGAAAGTAGTTTCGATAAAGAAGGGAACGAGAAAAACTAGCAAGATTCTTAAATTAATGCAAATCCAAGGTGTTTTACTGTTTCTAAATTGTTCTCAGTTTGGAAGTAACAAACTAATTATAATGTAAAACCAAAAATTAGTATTTCCAAATGTTTCTAAAAAAAGGAAGAAGCTTCGTCTATGCTCAAAGCTATTTTAGTTATTCAAGCATTAATTTCCGTTCACTCACCAACAGTATTGAAAGAAACTAGTTTTATTAACCGAAAGTGACATTACAGTTATAGGGAGTACCCATTTCAGTGATTTGTAAAAAAAATCTAGCACTAACTAGCGATTCCAACTAGCGATGGAAATCGTGTGAACTGACCAACGATGTTGTAGTTACAGAGCGGGCAAGTCCTGTGCTGCAGCAACCAAGGGTCAACACAGCTACGGTGAAACTCGTGTCTACACGGCAGCACTCGCAGCTCCTGCAGCGGCCTGTACTCCTCCAGACACACAACGCACATCTGAGGAAAGAAACGTTCTTACATTTAGTCGCAATTATTAAATAACATAACACACATCTGAGGGAAGAAACGTTCTTAGATTCAGCCGCAATTATTAAATAACACAACGCACATCTGAGGGAAGAAACGTTCTTACACTCAGCCGCAATTATTAAATAACATGACGTTAGTATGAAAGTTATACTCGATATTTGAAGCTAAAAACTACAAGTGCTATTTCAGTTAACTGTGAGTCGAAAACTTAGGCTTTTTAATACATGATATTATCATAAATTTGCTAGTTTCAGTCGGGAGAGAATTGAAAAGCTGTTGTTAGGTATTTCCAACAATTCTTGATAGTTTGACCAAGTTGTTCTACAAGTGGAAGTCTATTACACCATAGAGGAGTAACGGCAATGCACAAAAATATGATAGCAAATGTTTGGTCATAGTTCTTACATAATGTTTTCAATGAAGAAGGATTTAATAATAGAGAAAAAGTCAAAGATCGACGGAGCAGCAGATGCCTGCCTACCTATTAAGATCTTCCCACAAAAATATTTTACAAAATCACTCTCGGAAGATCCTAAACCTAAAGTAAACTCCATTTCATGCTACAACAGATTTGACATAAGGAATTAAAAAAAGTAAATAAATAAGAGTGTGGAGGAGAGGCAGTAATAAGACTGACATCAGTGCCTCCAGACTTGTCGGTGCCACTGCCTTGTCTACTGTTGTTCTCCTGATCATCGTCCTCTTCAGCCCTGCCTCGACAGCCTGTCAGTACCCGGCCATCTCCAAGCGTCAGATGAACCTGAACAAACACTCCGCATCAATTCAAGAGAGTGACCATCTAGTCTGATACATTTCATTGCTAATAATGCATTGGCATGTATGCTAAGTTCATAGTGGGACATTCTTCTATATGTTCAGAGAGAACACGAACACAACGACTGAAACAGAATGCAGGAAAGAACGAATTAAAGAACACCTTTTCTTTCGGCAAGTATAGGAGTAAAAAAAATCTTGTCCCATTATTGATAGGTAATACAACTTTAGTAACTAAGTTATGGAAAAGTAACTTCAGTAACTGGAGAGCAACTTTCCTGGAAATGCTTTTAATGCTTTTTTTTAAAGCCAAAAGTTGAAACAACAGAAATTTCAGAAGCGGAAAAAGAAATGCGTGATAAAACGCTAAAGTTTGAATGTACAATACATACATGCATTATCAGTAGGTAGTAAACAGATATGCAACATGCGTATATTTCTCAATTTTAACTGTTATCCCAACATCAAAACGAGTTCATTATTGATTTTTTTTGTACATTGCTCAAGTTTCAAAGAAACGGACAAGTTCAGTCAAGTCCCTTGACTTACAGTATGGTTGGAATTAGCTGCCATGATTCGATTGTACGTGTCGATGCATCACCAGAACAAACACACAAGTCATATCACAAAAAATATCCAGGTATAATTACCTTCAGCGTCTTCATTTTGATCTGCACTTTGGAGTTGTCTTTGGATGCGGCCGCGTCTTTGTACCTGCGACACTCCATGCGAGACAGTGCTCGCTTTGCCTGCTGCGCCAAGTAGCTTGCCTGAGACGTTAAATGAATATCATTAATAATAACAGTGTATCAACGTGGGAGACTTCGTGCACTGTGCTAATCATCTGATAACACAACTCTGTATCTGCACCAGGAGTTTTAGAGCTATTAATTTTCAAGTTCTGGTTAACTATAACTTTCCATCATCATATTATCGAATAGTTCTGCAACACCCTCTAAAAAAAATACAGTATGCATATGCCGACAGCTACTGAAGGTTGTACCAGAAATCTGGGTTATACTTCAAGTACGGGAACATGAAATTCTACGAAGCCAAAAAGTGAATATTTTTAATGTTGTTCAGAGATCTAATTGATTGCCAGGCTGGACCACTACACATGAACTTGTTGAAATTCCCTGGGCTCTGTTGAGCCTAAGTCCGCACTACGGGAAGGCAAACACCCTCACCATATCAGATCAGTAAAGAAGCTGCCATTCTATTTTGTAGTTACAGTGACTTTTGCTCCTTGAGTCTTTGATGCTTCTTGATAGAAAAATTTAAAAAAGTCCCCTCGGCCATTCTAATTCTAGCCAGCACATCGTGAATGTCCTTGACTAGATTTGAAACTTATCCTAAAGAATTATGGTCTTATCCTAAAGGAGTATGGTCTCACAGCAAAAAAAAATTAAGTTCTCTTTCTAACATGTCGATTCAAAAAACCAGTAACAGTGACTTGAAAGAAACCAGTTAATCAAAATAGATCTAAATTTTACAATCAAAAGCTATCATCAAGGGTTTCTGCCTCCGATGCGAGCTGCATCGGTTGCCGGGCACCTACGTCTCTGGATAAATCAGCTCATTCCTGTTGGCACATTTTATTCTTTTGTATATTATTCAGCAACCATTCACACTCTCGCTGCGATGTTTAACCCTAGAACGGTAACCTTGGATGATTTTCTCCTGAGTTACCACGCTTTCCACGCTACTGAAATAGAGGGTAACCATTATAAGGTTCAGAAGCACAAGCACACCTGTTGCCGCTGTGAGCTGCGGCGGTTGCAGCGCATCTTGACGAGGATGGCCAAACACACGCCACCCAGAAGCAGAAAACAGGCCAGGAACAGCGCCAGTTTGAACTGATCCTTATGTGTAGCCGACCCTGGAGGACCGGGTCCAATACGGGCATGCAGGGTCTCCAGCCCGTACTTACTGCAAGTAAGGGAAACAAATGTAAGCAGCAGAATATATATTCCATCACAAGGTTTAAAAGCGACATGAATTATCTTTTGACAAGATAACTTTGCAGAAATTAAATTAGCGCTCTTGATAAATAAACATTAAGGATTCCACATCCAGATGCTTTTCGATAGGTAGAAAAGATCATCAGTTTTAAAGAGAAGATTAAAAAACGGGAAAAGATTCGCAGGTCTCAACCCTCCAAGGTCTTGCCGTAACATTGATGCAAAATATTTGCTCCCGTAAGTCCTTGGCTGTCATAAATACACTGTTCAATTTGTACAAGGTATTTAACCTTGTACTACACAAATCTGTTGTCCAGGTATTATGCCGAGCCTTACTCACAAGGGAACCAGGAACAATATTTTGATAAAAAAAATACAGTAGGCTCTAGAGAATCACGAATAAATTGGTAGAATTTTAGTACAGTAATATCTCTACATACGAATTTAATTCGTTCCGGGACACACGTCGTATGTTAAATTATTTGTATGTTGGATCAATCATTCCCATAGGAATACATGTAAAACTATTTAATTCGTTCCACAACCCAAAAACTTACCATAACTCCTTAATAAATAGATAATTACTCATAGAAAACCTACAGAAATGCATTGTAAAATATTAGACATATAAAAAGAAAGAAATTATAGCTCGCACTAGCCCTCTTGGAGCCCATGATAATGGAATAATGAAAAATAATGAAAAAATAACACTAATTATCACTAAGAAGTAAAAGCCGATCACCAGAGATGTTCACGAAACGAAGCGGAACTGTGAACTGAACTCTCCATCCCGTCGTGAGTGCTGCCGCATAGCGGGCTAACCACGAAACTTCGACGTCGTATGTTGGATTTTCCCTCGGGTGTCGAGTCGATAATTTGATCGAATTTCACGTCGTGGTGGAAAATTCGTATGTAGAGGCAATCGTATGTAGAGGCAATCGTATGTAGAGACAATCGTATGTAGAGGCAATCGTATGTAGAGGCAATCGTATGTAGAGGCAATCGTATGTAGAG
>VCRD01001799.1:0-10103 GCA_006783055.1 Trinorchestia longiramus
CCCACAGGCACATGTTAGGTTTAACCCACAGGCACAAGTTAGGTTTAACCCACAGGCACAAGTTAGGTTTAACCCGCAGGCACATGTTAGGTTTAACCCGCAGGCACAAGTTAGGTTTAACCCACAGGCACAAGTTAGGTTTAACCCACAGTGACGTGGGTTATTTGACGTGTGTTCAGTGACTGTTGGTTTACATTATACTCTGATTCATATTCCTTTCTTGCATTCTCAAGTGACGGTGATCCTAAGTTTACGGAGGTATAACTTTAAATGTAGTAACTCCTTCCATTGCTCTAAGCACTACTATTTCTTGGACGTGGGTTTGGGCTCCAAAACCAGTCTTAGATAATTGTGTAGTTTATTGCGTTCTATAGTTAGTGTGAAAGTTGGCTAGTAAAATTACGTTTCATTCGTATAGTTTATTTCTTTTTAGTCACCGATTGTAACCAACAGATGCTAAATAAGATATAAACAGTCGTTGGTTATGTGTTAAATTGACTTGAGTGGATGTTTTCAGAGAGAGTGGGCTGCTGAGTACCCAGTTCGTGATCTGAAAGCGTACTCGGTTGACCCATTACTGGTGTACCCTACGCACTACACCGGAGAACTTGGATACATCAGTGACACAGAAGAATCTTCGCTGCTCTCAGATTCTTGGGATCAGGCTTCCAACTCCTCGGCATCTTCTGACCCTGTCACCAGGAAGGGTGACGCAGACTTGCAAGAAGCTGCTGAGGCTGTGGAGCCTGAAGACTTCCTTCCATCCAAGTCCCCGTCACCAGGCCATGGTTTGGGTAAGCTCAATGTCGGTGCTCTGGGTAAGGAAGAGTTATAAACTAAAGGTTCCAGTAGATTTTGTGTAAACTAAGTGGTGGAGAACAAATCTCTCAAGTCTCTAGGCAATAGTTAGAGAAAGTAGTATTTAAAGGTGATTGAAAATAAATGCTCAACCTAAGTGTTCTAGAGAAATATTTAAACTGAAGGATTCTTACAGTTTAAAGGTGGAATGTCTAGAGAATGTGCCATTTCTTTGATTTTATTTTTGAGGTAATTTAATCAATAATACGCGTAGCTACTGGTCAACGATCAAAATATATTAAGAGCAACCTGTAGAATGAACGTGTACAGTCAGCCGAGATTTTAGTCATAAACGCCAGCTATTTTACCGAATTTCGTAACTGTTAATGGACAGTTGTAGGACAAAAGCTGTCTGAGTAACTTCCGCGCAAATACCGTTCACGTGGTCACAAATATGTTCGAAAGCATTTGTTTTGGCTGAAAATTTATTCTCTCGTGCAATTTCTTGACATTTAACATAAACTACTGCTCTAGATTTTAGCTGATGTTAAATTTTTATACTGTTTTTTAACATATGAAGTGTAGTATGTTATTTAAATATCGGATTCAGGTAAATTTCTATGCGAAGCCGCTGCCATGCTCTTAAGTTGTTCGAATTAATCATTTAATATTACGATTTCAATTTTATGTATTCCAAAGATAATACGTGAGCGTTTGTCATCAAAAAATGTGATAGTCACTCTCAAACAACCAAAGATCCTCCTACTGCCCTTCTGAACGTTACTTTACAGAAGTAGCCTTAAATCTTCAAAAGTGTCATTTAAATGTTGTGTGTGTAGTATTCTAAAGGTAGCTCTGTGCCTTCTACTGTAGGTATTAACAATTTTCATTTAAACTGAGCATTAGTGATGGAATATTTTGTTTTCGTATAGGTTTATCACTTTTTTTTTTTACAAAAAATGGATGGTTGCTCAGTAAGACCGTTTGAAGAACTGGAATGTCGGTGTGATTGTGTTGGAATTGTCGAGTGCTCAGTTCCATATTTGTTTCCGAAGTTGTTGGTTGGTGTAGTGCCCTCGTATGAAAGAAAAGACTAGTCTGTAAGAGTGCAAGTGCCTGACCTGTGCCGTTTGCGTGGTATATTTCCAGTACTGCTAGAAACAAGGCAGGTAGGGGCAGTTCTGTAAGAGTGGTGGAGGGTGTGCGAATCGTGTATTCCTGATAAGTGATCATGGTAGAGGTGTGAGTGGTTCTTTATAGAATTTATTGTCATGCTGGAGTTGATGGATAATTGCCAACTCCGTTGAAGTGTTTGAATTTGCAAAGTAGAGCGTGGATTGAGTCAAGAATGAGGTTAGTGATCGGTGTCCGGTGCTAGTGAGGTCAGGGTAGGGCTGTGATGCAAGAGTGAATGCTGACGTTGGGCAAACGTATAGAACGTATTAAGTTGTAAGGACGTACTTACGAGGTAAGTCCAATTATTGTGCTACTGAAACAGCAGTAGTAGCAGGTTTTAGGGAAGTTATGATTCATATCTGGTTCTATGCGTTTGAAGTATCGTTGTTTGAATGGAAAATAAATGAGTGACGATGCCAGGAATATGAGCAAGTTGTCTTGGACATTTCAGCTATCCAATTCGGGACGAAAAGAGATGTTCCTTAATGTAAATAATGTTGATCAAAAAGGGCAATTGAAAAAGTAATTCTTTTAATTCTCTGAGCACCAGTTTTTGAAGTGATGGAGAGCTGACAATATTTGGTGCTCCCTAGGTTTATCTTTTGCTCTTTGTATTTTACTGAAATGATCTGATGCAACTTCTTCTACTATATAACCATTTAGTTTGAATAATGTATATTTTACGAATCTTTTTCGATACATGGTTATCGCTGAAATTATAAGGTTCTTCATCGGTAGTTGAAACTTTATAAATCTCCATTGATAATTTCGTCATTTGATGCTATTGTAGTGCAAGCTATTTTACATGCCAATTTATTTTCATTGTCATTACTCGTAGATTTATAGCTGATCGACACCGTGCTAGTTGGCTCGTTTGTGCTGCACCAATTGCTACTGCAGTGCTGGCTGCTAATATTCTAGATATAAATGAACCGATAAGCACCATGCAGATTTTCTAGGTTTCAGAGATACTAAGAACTAATAACTTGCGTAAATCAGGTAAACTCCTGACTCTTCGGTTTATGTTTGTCTTGTTTCGATTCTTCCAAAGGCATTACCTTTCGCTGTGTGGTGCAGCATGCAGGTTTCCTGAAATGCTGTGCTGTGGGAATTACCGAATAGTTTTTGTTCATTCAAAATAGATGTTATGGTCGAGGGGAATTAGACTCATAAGACAAGGTATATTTGTGTACTGCTTGATAAGACTGCTTGACAATGCTTAGTGTATCCTATACATATAATCGTAACCTATGTATTTAATGTAATTTGCATTGGTTTAGTTTTGGAAAACAATAGGGTCTATAGGTGCAATTCATCTAATTTTCAAATTTTCTTGATAACCAATGCGTCACAAAGTGACTACCGATTTTACTTCTGTTTTGATGTGAAGCAATTTTAATTTGGATCTTTAAGACATTATTTTTCTTGTTCACGTTCTGTAAGTTAACTCTACACTTACTTTTATTGCTAGCGTGCTAGTAAATGGTGCTGTTATCTATGCATGTTGCTCTTGAGCTTTTAGAAGTGCAAAACATTCGGTGGCATTATTGAAGTTAGATTTTGTTGTAATAATAGTAGTCAGGTTAGACCATAGAAATTTTAAGTTTAGTTTTGTTCTTTATAAGTACATTCGTGAGTTCTGTTTAATAGTTCATACTATTGAAAACAAATGTTATTGGTAGCTATATATTCACTGGATTTCTATTACACACGGGCCCCTACTTGGGTTGTACCCGAGTAATTTTCTTACGTGACACAACATTGTGCAACGGAATTAATGATAGACATTTTTTCAGTTTTAAACCTTGATGCGCCAAATGTTCTGCCCGTCCACAGACTTTTCTTCAGTCTTGGTTTCATGTCACAACGCTCGTAAACTGATCAGATATCGTGGCAACTTATTACGTTGCACCAGGCCGTACTACTTAATCTGTTCCACCCTACAGCAGTGATGGGCTTCGCGCTGGTGGAGGGTTGTTGGATGTCATATCTCCTCTCAGGAAAATGGTGTGTTCATCACTCTGCAGCGAGCTTACCTGTACTAGTTTTAAGTTAATCGTGTCTTCCGTTTGAGTTAAGTAAGCTTAACGTTTCTTTTTATGTTTTTCATTGAAGTAAGAAAGTTGAATCTTGTGAGTTAATTTTCTTAATTGTTTACAGCCCTGCACGCACATTTCATTGTTTACGTACTAAAGCTGATGTCAGTTTTCGAATATAAATGGTGAAGTAGTCATTTCAAGATCTGGAGAAAATGTCCCGTAAATACGTATTTCATTAGGTGGTGAATACAGCGGAGTTACATTTTGCTCGTGCTAAGAAAACTTTTCCAAAATTGTTTCAGTTTTCTTAGCACGAGCAAAATGTAACTACGCTGTATTCAACACCTAATGAAAAACGTAATTTACGGGACCTTTTCTCTAGATCCTGAAATGACTACTTCACGTTATTTCAAAGAAAATTCGTTCTGCAACAAAATATTTATTTGACCACTTTTAATCACGATTACATTCATATCAGTTGATTGGTCTCATTATTACGAAATGGCATTCTATTCATCTAATCGTTTGACTTAAAATATTGCATTGTTTAACAGGCACTTGAATGGAACTGCGCAATCGTTAATAACAGTAAGAATACTAATGCTTCTAAAGCGAAAAAATACGTGAACGCTGCGGACATGGAGTGCATTAACTTACGGCTAAAACAAACAATCCTAACCGTTCAGCGACCAAATTTGTTTTACGATAAGCAAGAGGTTTTCTGACTTAATGAAACATATCTAAGGACATTAAATAATCATACCACATTGAAAAAAATACTGAACTTAACTAGAACGCTTTCTGCAAGTCTAAAGCTGCTGCAACACAGTCTTGTCAGCAGTATATTCGTAATAGATCTTTGGACGCTGAAGGGTTATAACTTCCTTAGAAGGAAAAAGGATAATTTTTAAAAATGGAAGTATTAGTAAATATGCTAATTTGGCTCTAAAAAGAAGGTGCGAAGATCTCGAGAACGAGGTTCAGCACTGAATAGCGGCATCATAATGAACGGAATTGCACTCAAGTTCAACAGCACTACAATGTCCTCCACAACCATATTACGAAACTATAATCAATAGACAAAACGTGAGTCCTGCGCTCACAGTGAACTTGGCTTGGTAGAATTTAAGGTTGAATTGGCAATAGAAACCTGGACTGTGCAGCGATAGCTACCCCTTTTCAAACTGCCTCCAAGAGCAAAGCGATGCCCTGACCACCACCGATGCAAGCCGAACCGATGCTGTACTTCACCTTACGCCTCCTGTTGTGAGAAAGAACCGATCATTTGCCTTTCACTTAAAGTATAAAATAAAGATATTTAAAGGGATTGTGTTTCGTACGAATTCTGCTTCAAGTTGTACGTAATTATTTTTCGTATATTCATCGAAAAAATTGCTCAATAGGAGCAGGACAAATTTGAATTTAAAAATCAAGAATCAATCGCGAGAAACCGTAGCGCGTCACACTACACTTGTCTAGCAAAGCCTTCCAACAACCAGTAAAAATTTTTAAAATTTATTCTTCTTTGTGCCCCTGCGAAAACGAAGCTTAGTATTCAGCATACAAATAGTTAGCTAAGAAAACCTTGGACTTTTTAAATCTCAACAGAAACCGATAAGACACTAGCATCTCTTCTGTTAAAAATAAAAAGAAATCGACCAGTTGTTCAGTTCAGCCCATCAGTCGTGGCAACTGCGTGATATGCACCTGAGCTTTTTCTAGATCCGAGCTATTTTGGTTTAGGGAATTGTGGCGAGATAGACATTTTTAGTTCTTTCACACCGAACTCAACATTTCATTTATAGCTCGGGAT
This sequence comes from Trinorchestia longiramus, assembly GCA_006783055.1. Classification (NCBI taxonomy): domain Eukaryota; kingdom Metazoa; phylum Arthropoda; class Malacostraca; order Amphipoda; family Talitridae; genus Trinorchestia; species Trinorchestia longiramus. Next base: position 5,827 of record VCRD01001799.1, read on the forward strand.
TTTTTACAACTGAATCAAGATGCGAAACGTCGTCGCCGATACCATGATTAGAAACTATTTCAAGTTAAATACATGCGCACAATTGAGGACCATACGAGATAATTTTTACACTGCAAGCAGCGATTCTGAAAACTTAACACGTTTGTTGCGATGCGATCCACCGGTGGGTCACTTAGGTTAGGTTCTGTAATTTTTTCAGATCCTTCTAGTGACTATGCGTACAAAGTGAAGTTTTACATCAATCAGGCAATCGCAACAAACGTGTTAATGTGGAAACTAAAAAAAATTACACACCTATTGAACTACAAAATAAAACCTCGTGTGAAAGTTGCGCCAACTTTTCAATACCTAAGCGATAAAAATCACTAATCTAAATTGCCTAACTGTTCCAGTCATGTTTTGAACTCGACATTGGTGTTGAGCAATAAGCCCTTCAAATTATTCAAAGTAATAAAAAAAGTTAGTAGTTAGAAGATACTGAATGAACTTGAGTGCATACCTACACAAACGAACTCTTCGATGGCATGCTCAGTCAGGATAGAATTGAATTGCGTTTTCAAGCACCTCATAGCGGATTAGTCCTTCACAATCATCCAAAACATACATCATCCGCTGACGTAGGTTTAGTTCTAGCTTCAGTTTAACACGTTGCCTCCGACTGCCTGGCCGGTGTAAATCTTCACTTTGTACATATTATTACTAAAAGGTACGGTAAAATTTACAGAACCTAACCTAAGTAGCCCACATACGTACCACTTCGGAGTCAACGTGTTAAGGAGCAACTTGCTCATCGGGAATCACCCATTATTTCCTCTGCTCATTTTCGCAATAAAGGCACTTATATTCAACACCAATATTTGACCATCGTTAAACACGAAGAATAGATGTTGAACATGTTTTTTCGTCCACTAGACAACGCATCATTAAAGGTTGAAAAATTAAAATTAAGTAGCAACCAGCACCGGTCTAGTAGGTCGATGGGAGCTAGTGTGAAGCAAAATTCTCTGAAAGGTTATTCTTCAAGGGCATCTAATACAATATCAGAAAAGCGCACGAACTTGTTTAAGATTTCATAAAGAGATGTTTACATTTTGAGCAGAGGTCATTTTATCTCTGCATTTAGGCTGCATTAGGGGACAAGGCTGTGACGCACAAAAAACCTAGCCATCGGATGAATTGTGAAAGATGCGCATCACCTGTGTTTACTCAGCCGGACGTACTGCTTACCTCATCTCATGCACCAGATGGGCAGTTATGCGAGAGCCAGATGCAGCAAGTGGATGGCCCAACGCAATGGCTCCACCGTTCACGTTCAGAATTTCAGGATTGACGTCCAATTCACGCACGCAGGCCAGTGTCTGAGGAGCGAACGCCTCGTTGATCTGTATGGAATACGAGAACGGTAAATTCATGTACATATTTAAATGATTTCATATTTCTCATTCTTTTATTCATCGCATATCCCCTTGAATATAGCGATCATAACAGCGAAATTCACCGAACACTTCATAAGAGTAGCTCCCCAAGGCATTAAATAACATCGTCCGGTAGGCAAAGTTGACAGGTTAACTGAACCTTGTAGAGGTACACTGATTCGAGAAGAAAAGAAAAACAATAGTGCGACAGTCGATTTATCGGTTACTTTCACAAAATAAAGAGCAAAGGAAAAAGGTAAAGGAAAAGAAAAAGGTAAGAAAATATGTGATGGTAATGATGATGATGTAGAGTGATGTATAATGACGTCCAGTGATGTGTCAAGGTGGATGTGTACGTGTGGGACTCATGCGGCAGGGCCATTATAAACCAACCGTCGCAGCGTCGTGAATACAAACACACAGCACGCTATTATGACACGTAAGCAGTTCCGAGCACCAAGCCAGCACAATTCAAGCACCTGAAATATGATCTGCGATCGCCTCGAAACCATGGGAAGCATCCGGCTAGTAGTGTCCAACGGTCAGATAAACACAGCATACCTTTGAAGCAAAAACAAAGTACGAAAGGAGGAGCTAAGAGTCAGGAGGCGTGTTTCTAGAAAACACCAACGGGGTATATAAGCAGCTGTCGAAAAACCAAGGTGTCAAAAGTTAAGAGATAGGAGTTAAACACAGTGCCGGGAAGCAACAGAAAAGGACGCGACGTTCGTCTACAGGGGCATCCAAGAGCTAGAGTATCAGGCGACCGTTAACCCTTTAGCGACGAATTTATTTTTCTAGTTTCTACGTTTAAGCTCACAAAGACCGTCTGTACACTGATGCAATGAAGCACACTGAGAGCCAGGCAGCCAAAATAACGACGCTGTATGATGCCGCCGCGTTTAAACCTAGTAGCAACCTCATATTGCTCACATATATAATTTTAACATAATTAGCATTTTTTCTGATGTTCCCCGTGAGTGCCATACGGCGGTAGAGGGTTAAGGAAGCAAAAGACGGAAAATCTTCTCGACGTGAAGGGAGGGAATTAGGTTCTTTGGAGCAACTGGATCCTAGAAGATATTCGGGCCCATGAAACCTTGAAGAAGTTCATATCAACTTGGAAAAGGTCCTTGGCAAAATTAACTCGGACAGGCTCGGGATTTCAGCGTCAATTTGTATTCGATGTTTCCGTAATTACTTCGGAAAATCAACAACAGGAACCACGGGAAAATATTAACTAACATACTTCAACCCATCGGGGCCCCTTTAAATCCGCGGATGTTGGGAAATAACGTGAATAATTCGGAACAGTACAGCACGCACACAGTGTAAGCAAAAGAACGAACCTGCGACACGGAGTTAGGGCACAACAGTGGACGCTTGAGTATGGCTGCTGCAAACAAAATGCAGTGCAATTCTTCACGTCATTCAGTCGAGAGTAAAAATGAGCGATTATTGTCAGTGAAATTAGTTAATAGGATTGCGGTGATTGCATTTATTCATGAGAGTGCATGTGGGTGATAATTAGGAGTGAAATTAAGTATGACATGTTCACGTACCATTAGTGTGTGTTGTTAGGTTGAACAGTATGACGATTCCCTCGCCACTCGGTGTAATATGATCTAGGTAGTTCGTGATACATGATTTAGGTAATTATTGTGAGTGAAATTAGTCAATTTGAGGAGATAGGCTTGCATTGATTACATTGACTTTACGATATATTTACGTGTTTTTCAGTAAACATTGTTAAGTGAATTAATAGTGTTTATTCCCTTCTTGTGTTGACCTCATGATTAACATATCATACATGTGAGAGGGTTAGGATTCCTCCAAATCGCGACGACTATCTGGTTATGAGTAATTTATTGCATTCCGATTAACGTAAAATGTGTGTATTATTTTCACCTTGGAAGATTTAATTAATGCTCGCAAATATTACATATTCATGCTGTAAATGTGTAAAGAGAGGTCATATCGCCACTGTAAGGCAAAGGAAAATGGTATGAGAAAAAATGAAAAAGGAAAAGATAACGGAAAAGAAAAAATAAAGCAGAGGAAATGAGTGAATCAGTCTTCCAGAGAATAAAATTTGACTAACAACTCCTACAACAAGAGTTGCTGCTTCTGCGCTGGTTAGCTAGGCTCGTGGTTGTGAAGCGGATCTCTGGTCATATAATGCTGTGTACTTTTTTAGCGCGTAGTTCCTTCCTCTCCAGAGCAACACAGAAATTGCAGAGCGTATAATGCACAAAACAGCAAGGTACAATAGCCTTGAATCCACCATTGGAAACAAAGATGTGATGGAGAACGGCTGGAGCCAGCAGGACAATCAACAGGGTTGATTTCAATCGTGGCAAATAAAATTGATGTACCAGCTAAGCTATATGTTTAGTCAGATCGTATGCTTAAAATAAATGCTGTGAAATAATTGTTAAATTTTCTGTAATAAGAAAATTTTCCTAAATTTAGAATCCTTTGAATTTACTCTCTTGAACCAACAGATTACACTAATAAGAAGTGTTGCCAACCAGAAACGGTGTGAGTTCCCCAGAACTAATTTTACCATTAAATATAGAATAGAATAGAATGAGGCTATAGGAACGAACCTTCTGGCCCATTCTTGAGTCGGATAATTACTTCGATAATTATTCGGTTGTTTTACCCAAATCCCATGCCGTATTTCCAGCTGCGTTAACCATGTCGGCAGCGGGATTTGAACCCGGGTCTTCCCGCTCGCAAGCATATTCGCTCACCAGTCGACCAAGCTGGTGATGTTAGGTTTAACCCACAGGCACAAGTTAGGTTTAACCCACAGGCACAAGTTAGGTTCAACCGACAGGCACAAGCTAGGTTCAACCC